>QWTY01013131.1:2103-20079 GCA_008033365.1 Pseudorectes ferrugineus
AAACCCAAACAACCCCCCCCCACCCCCCCCAACAATACAAGAAGTATAGAAAGTATAGCAAGGAGTTATCAAATTATTTGGTCAGTTCAACAGTACTGGCTTATTATTAATTATGCTTAACAAGTATATCGTTATAAGATTCTAGAAACAAAAGCTTACTGAAATGAAGGACAAGACAACATTGTTGGAGTGACTGTCCCCATTCCTGGAACAAGGAATAAGGAGATACCAATGAAGACAAGGAGCAAGGAGGACTAGGGTAAGGACAAAACGTCAAAGACAGCAGTCAGAAAGTATGGATGATGTTTGTAAGGATGAGGTAAACCAAACAAATAAACCAAACTCCAAACCCCAAAATCTAAACAGCTAAGACAGGAACAGGAGTGAAAACCTTAGAAGTGCAACTGCTATCAAGTGGCACACAGAAAAAGAAAAACCACCACCAAGCCAACAAGTGATGGATTTCATATACAAAGAATAAAGCACCAGTCAGGCTAACAGGCTGGTTCTTTGTCTCCTGACTGACTCTTGTCAGGCAACTAACTGCAGCTCAATTGCCTGGACCTGACATATACTGACAGCTGCCATGTTTGATGCTTCATGCTTCAGAAACCCCAAGTGATTCTTGCTACACATTTTTATTTTACTTTCCCTTGTATTCCCTGTTTCAGAATAAATATAATCTCTGAATGAAGCTTTTTTTCTCATGATTGAGACATTTAAAACATTTTTCTTTCCTTTGAATTATCTAGTGCCTACCATGGTATAAGTTCAGGACTAGGATTCTAATTCCATCCAACCAGTTTTGATTCCCTCTCCCCTGACTACATAGTTTTTATACAAAGTACCTTGTGAAACAAACACACAGACAAACCTCAACCAGCTGTCTTATCTTATTTAAATAGTCAATGAGCTTATGAAGTACTGAAGGCTGAAGTTTATGAAGTACTGAAGTTAAGAAGAAACTTATCAGCTAAAAGCAACTTGATCAGGGAGTCATATTTCCCTAGAATGCAAGATAAAAGGGGGGGACAGGAGGAGATAGTTTGTTACATTGCATTTAGTTATGAAAAAATAGTGTATAAAAAAGCAAATGTTTCAAAAGTGAATCTCTGGAAAGTTTATAGACTGAAAAAATTCATATTTATTCTTTCTGCAACTGTATAATGGCTTCAGAATTGGAGGAATTTTTAAAAGAGATGGAATAGAAATTAAAGTTAAGCAGTACAAATAAAACAGAAAAGAAGTCCAGTCCCATATAAAAAACTGCAAAATCCTTCGTAGCTAGGATGTATTAGCCCCATTCCATCATTCAGGTATGGCTAGAGTGAAAGGGTAGTTTAGCAGAATTACATACTTTTGGACTAAATGTTGCTGAGCCTAAAAAGGAGATTAATTTTTGCTGGGCTGATCCCAAATATGGTGATTGTTCATTTTTTATAACTTGCAGGTTGAATAATTTGTTTCATATTTTTTTCACATCTCTATATTCTTTTTTAAAAGAGCAAGGGCAGAGTTGCTGCATTTTGTAAACTAAAAATGTTGACTATACAATACCATGATTTCCATGACAAGAAAACTCAGGAAAAAGTCACAGTTGAGAACCATGGTCATATTCAGTAGATGTGTAGATGTACAAGTATCCTCTTGCTTGTAACAAAGTGGTTCTAGGGGAATATCAGATGCTACTATCTAAAATGGAAGATTACAAAAAGAATTATCTCAAGATCATTCTTGCCTAGGTATTGGTACTGGTAATAATCATAAACTTTAAAAGCTGATCAAATCTTGTTCAAAATACTTTTGTAATAGTAATGCCAAGGAGACAGACTGTGTAAGTGTCCAACTACAACTGTGGGTTCTGGAACAGGTATTTCTATTAAAAAACTCTTTGAATAAAAACTTTCTTTAAAATTTTAGAAGGTAATGACACATTACATATTTGTAAAGAGTACAGTGGTACTATGGCTGTAGGTTATCTTTAAAAGGCTTAATCAAGAATGTTTCTCTAAATGAATTGAAAAAGTGGTCTGAGAAATAAATGGGGGGAGTTATCCAGGAGCCAGACTCTGTCATGAAAATGAAGCTACAATATTTATTTTCATTAGGAAATTAAAATCAATGAGTATACTTTGTATCTTACTAGAAAAGCTTTAGAAGGAAGAAAGAGCCAATAGGTCTTAAAAGAAAAAAATTTATATTTTTGAAAAGCTGTGTTATAAAAATCCATACAAACTCTTACAGAAAGTTGTGCAAAAATTGTTCTATTTTTCTCCCACAAAAATTATAGTGAATTATTAATGTCTGGATATCTGAAATAGTACACAGAATATTTAAATTAATTAAAAATTATGCTATAAAAATTAATTACTTTTGCTCATTTTTTTCAAATAAAATCAATGATTTCTAACTCCATTCCTGACTCTCTATATTGTTTGTTTAGTATGACTGAAACCAGCCCAACTAAGGAGCTGATGGGGAAAAAGGAGAAAAGTTTGTTGTTTTCCTCTAAACTATACTGAATTCAAAGGCCAATGAAGTCAATAGAAGTCTTTCCATTACCTACAGTGAGCTTTTGATCATGCCACAACTTTATACTTCAAAGGATAGCTCCCTCTCATCCTTTAAGGTTTTTTCCTCTTTTAGGCATCATAACTTTGCTTCTCTCTATGCCTCCATTTTTGTATTAATTTCAGAAAATCTTGGCCCACTTTTCCTTCTTTATTACAGAAGATTTTATGGAAAACCCAGCTGAAAACCAGCAAAATAATCCTCTATGTGCTCTATGCACAGCAAGAGGCAGACTTCACAACTTTTTGTGAGACACCAAAGACTGATGTATAGTCTGTTGTACACAAGAGATTTAAAATTTTGCTTGTCCTGAATACCATCTTTGATGCTTATATCTGAAAACAGATCTTTATATATGGAAGAGATATTTGTGAATTCCATTAGACTCAGCTACCCCTCTTTGTCTGAAATATTTGTATTGTCATTTAGAAAGAAAATGGTACTCTCTAGGATAATTGCATAAAAAGTAGGAGATTTTTATTATCCTCCTTCCTTTTATTTTTTATAATTTATTTTATTTCTATGTTAATGAATACTTTAATGTAACATGAAATTCATCATCATAAAGTGAAAGTATATCATCCCAGACAGATGGCTTGAAGTATGACAAGTATTTTGTAAGTATCACTTTTCTTACAAAATAGAAGTAACTGAGAACAAGGGCAGGGAGATACCATGATAGAAATAATAATTTTTAAAAAAATCTGTCCTTGTCAATAAAAGTAGTGATAACACCCTTTAATTTACTTTTTTTCTACTAAAATGAGTGACTAGAAGGTGTATGCTTTTATATGTGGTTTAGGCTCAAGTAGAATGAAAGCTAGATTTAGAAAGAGCTATTTTAAGCACACCTGTTGGTAGTGTACTGAGACAAAGGCATAGCTTTTTAGTATAAGATGCTGTCAAGAAAACTTAAAAAAAACCCTTAAGAAATACATGAGTCCTTATCCAAAATGACTTTCTGCTGTACTCAGCTATCAGTTAATGCATTAGCAGTACAAATCTATCAATTATTTTCACAGCCTTCCTGCCTGTACTTTACAGAGTACACTCTTAGCAGAGGAAAATTTATAAAAATAGTTACAGAGTTCTTTCAGATGTCTGTGAGCAAGTCAAATTCAGATCTTTGATGATTATGAAAGATGTGGTATTTAAGTAGGACATATTGTGAAGTTAATGACTAATTAGAGTTCTTGTCACCATTAAAACTTAAACAAGTTTAGTTTTCTGAGCCAAAATATGCCCATTAATTTTCACAGTAAGTTTGTTTCTTTTAACTATGAGAGTCTTATAAAAGGTATTGCCTTCTTCCACCAAATTATTTAAATCATTAAGCTATATTTATTTATGTCAGAATAGAAGCCATTATGGGAATTTTAAATATAAAAATCTAACTATTATTTTTTTGTATCAGTTATGTCTATAATTTCACCACAAGGATAAGTTTTTGGAATGACAGCATGCAATGCAGTGTAGGAATAAAGGAAAAGAAGCAAACATTGAATCAGATCCTTCAGGCACATTTAGGTGTCTCTCTTACCCAACAAAGTGAATTAAGCACTGACGTGCATTTGAAGATCTGGTTCTTAGCAGACTGTTTACCCTGATAAGTGAGATGAGGAAAGGAGCAGATGTGGAACTGCTTTTCTCTGCCTCAGTATTATATACTGAACTGAGGAAACCAAGTCTTTAGTCTACTGTCATAAATCAGTGATGTGACGGATGTCCAACTACAGTTTATTCTTAACTACTTGTACATACACCTTTTAGAGAAAAGATCTCTAACAAGTTATTAGCTACACTGTCTTGCAGTTGAATGAACACATCTTGAACAAGCACCACAAAAGGGAAACTTGGGAAAAATTTAAATGATCCACAGTCATCTACTTATCTAGAAGACTCTAGAAGTTCAGCCTCAGACTTTATTGGCATTTGATCCTTTGAAAAAATATCCTGATATCTACATTTATTTACAATTTTAAGGGTTTTCAAAGAAAAAGAAAATAAAGGTGACCGTTTGACTTTATATTTTGAATTTGATTTTAAAAAATGCTTTGTATTGACAGAAATTCTGAGTATAACTACTATACTGTGATTTAGTCCGTCTAATTTAGTCTCTATCTGTTTGAAAGTCTTCACTTCAATCTTTATACATATTATGCTAAATTAATTAAAATCAACTAAATATGTGTTTATTCAAAGTAAAATGCACATTTTTAAGAAAAAGAGCAAATGCTCTGCAAAATGTGTGAAAGATGGATAACTTAGTGGCTGCAGCAGCTACAATACTCCATTCCCAAAAAGCTATGCTAGAAGCCTTCAAATGAAGTAATCAATGAAAGTAAAAGTTCTCAAAGATCTTGAGAAATGGTAAATCTGATAAAGAGGAAAACCACAGGTCCAGTCAATATGAGGTAATCTTGGGTCCTCAAATTGGAAAGACATTCAGCCTTTTAGTTTAAAGTTTCTCATGTAAAGTAAATGCTGTCTTCTCCCAACTGATTCACACAGAGGAGTCCTGATAGAATAAAGAATGAACAGGAAAGGTCACTTTTTTCAGCCTTCTGAAACTGTAATTTGAATCCAACCTATCTCCCTGTTGTATAGCTAGAGTGTTATCAGTTATGAAATCACTTAATAGGAGTGCTTTATTCTTAATGACTGAGAGTTAACCAAGGCTGCTAGAGTTTGCTGTGATAGCTATATTGATTTAGAAGGATAATTGGAAGCCAATCTAGGATTATGTGAGAGAAATAAAAGTCTCTCGTGAAAAGAGGTCTTGCAGCTGAGACCATATAATGCTGGTATGAGTTTCAATTTTTTGAATGTGCACACTCCTGCAAATTAGACACATGTAATATGGAATTGATACGTTTTGGAATGAAAGAGACATTTTGGATAAAGGACAGTTATTCCTTGATGACGGTGAAGACAGTGAAAAGAGTATAAATTGTAAGTGCTAAAACAAAATAAACAATAAACCACCGGAAATATCAAAACTGGTTTCAACAATTTAATATCTATGAAATAAACAGAAGATACTGCCAAACTGCAGCAATATATAAAATTTCACTGTTTGCTGTAAAAATATTTTGCACTTTTAATGTTCATATGGAAGGAAAATTTTATGTACTGAGGGAAGGAAGAGAGAAGGTGAAAGAGAGGCTTAAAACCTTATTACTGTAGTCAGCATTCGATATTCAGAAGCTTATACCTTGGTAAAGTCAAAACCAATTTTGTCTGAAAGCAAGGTACTTCTTTTAAATGAGAATTATTTCCATGCCAAATTCCATCTCAAAGCTCTCATCCATTTCAGCTCTAGGGCTGCTTATAAAGAGGTTACAGGCTCCTTTCCTCTCCCTCCTGCTCGGTAATGGTAATTACAGATTTTCTTCACTCTCCCTGCATTTGAATATTAGAGACCTACTTTTGCTCAGACTTTCTAAACAGCTGAACATCCATGCAAAATAAACAAGAAAAATTTCTAAACTGAATGAATTTATGATTATCTATGGCTAACAACAAAAGCAGAAAACCTTGTATTCTCTTCCTATAAGAAGAGCAAATCATCTCCCCAGATGTTTTCATCAGCATTTGAAAAAAAAGCCCTGTTTTTCTTTCAGCTGCACTAATTGATTTATTTTTTTTTTTTAAATGAAGCAAAGCATAAAAGTAAATGATTCAAAAGAGTAAAGGAATTAGAAATGTATTGTGGGGGTGGGAGAGAGATTTAATTCTTACCTCCATGGAGAAAAGAAATGATGAAGACATACATGCTTAAAAGCAAAATTTCCAGCCAAAATACTGCAGCTGGACCCATTTGCCTATTTAAGATGTTGTTCCCACCTTATCTGCACTTAATGTTATGTTTATTATGCTTCCATAGACTCAGCATATTCACATATCTTCTGTCATCTTTCTAACATCCCTAGAAACTGATTCAATATGCAATCAATGGATCACAAATTTTAAAATTAGTTGTCTTTAAAATATTTTTAGTGTCATCTACTTTATTTAGAAAATAAAATTTAAAAAATCCTCACACCTTCCAACTATTTTCCTTTAGAACTTAAACTTTAGCAAGCAAACCCATTATTTCTTTAAACACAGAGGAAAACTTCATATTAAAATGTGCTTAAAAACTTGAGTTTTGCAAGTTTTATAGCAAAGTATCTTATACTGCGTATCTCATTTAAAGCATCTTTACTTCGAAGCAAAGGCTCCTTTTGGAATAACTGTTTCTTTTGAGTCTAAGTTATGATCACTAATATCAGTTACAAGATTCAAATTTAGTATCTAATCAATGGTTCTTTAACTTAATTCTAATTGTGATAGTAAGCACTTATCAAATACAGAACTGATGAATCTAAAAAATCTTATGTTTTGTATAGACCAGTCAAGTAATACTTTTCCACTTCTTGATGAACATTCCGAAGGCTCTGGAGAATGTTATTTAATGCTGGTTTCCAGGTATTGACTGAATACTTTTACAATGTCGATGTTTTCATATGCTGATTAATGCTATCTTAAGCTGAACAGGAGACCTGACCAGTATTTTCCTTTCCCTCGTGTGTTGTTGGCTACTCTTCATTAGTGATGGAGACACTCTTAAGACACCAACTTAGACTTAGATTACTGTTTGTTAGACAGGTAAAGTCAGATAAGGTGAATCTCACACACTCTGCCCATAACTCAGTTGGAATATTTGTTTAAACTAAATCTACAAAATTATCTCATTAATCATATTTTCTTATGAATAATTTATATAATGCTTCATGTGATCTAATTATGAAATATCTACATCTTTGTCTAAATCAAGCTAGGTGTAATTATACTTTACTGGATTACAGGCAATTAGTTTTATTATTACTGCAATCAACAGTACAAATGCAGAAAAAACAGGTTTTTAGATCTGCTATATTAACTGCATTTAAAATGAGGGGAAAACTCGTAAGGGCTTGTTTTCAAATTATATCTCTACAAATTCATAATAAGTGATTAGAGGTCTAAATGCAATACTTATGTTTCAGAAAATTAGTTACAAGTAAAACTAAAAAATACCTATGACAGTAAACCTGTTATCAATCAAATAGAGGGTAGTAATTTGTTACCATGGAGATACAAATTGCTTAATTTTACATGCCAAATAGAAATATTTATTTTCAATATTTTTTAATAGCTCTGTCTCAATTTCTCTACTTGCCTGCTATGTATTTGTATTTGGTTTGTGTGGCCAGGTTTTGGTAGCAGGGGAGCAGCAAGGGTGGCTTCTGTGAGAAGCTGCCAGAAGCTTCCTCTATGTCCAGCAGAGCCAATGCCAGCTGGCTCCAAGACAGACATGCTGCTGACCAAGGCTGGACCAATTAGAAATGGTAACAACTCTGTTAACATATTTAAGAGGCGGAAAAAAAAGTTATTGTGCAGATGTAATTGTAGCCAGAGAAGAGGGGAGTCAGAATATGTGAGAGGAACAACTCTGCAGACACCAAGGTCAGTGGAGAAGGAGGGCAAGGAGGTGCTCCAAGTGCTGGAGCTGAGATTCCTCTGCAGGCTGACACGAAGCCCATGGTGAGGCAGCTGTGCCCCTGCAACCGATGGAGATCAACAGGGTTGCAGAGACCCACCTGCAGCCTGTGAAGGAGACACATGCCAGAGCAGGTGGATGCCTGAGAGGTGTCTGTGACCCCGTGGGGGCCTGTGCTGGAGCAGGGTCCTGGCGGGGACCTGCAAGCCTGTGGAGAGAAGAGCCCACACTGGAGCAGGTTTCCTGGTAGGACTCATGACACTGTTGAGGACCCATGCTGGAGCAGCTGTCTTTGAAGGACTGCGCTCCATGGAAGAGTGACTCGCATTGCAGCAGTTTATGGAGGACTTGCTTCTGAGATGGACTCACATTGGAGAAGTTCATGGAGAGCTGTCTCTAGCTGGAGGGATCCCACACTGGAGCAGGGGAAGGACTCCTCTCACTGAGCACTGGAAGAAACAACAAGTGATGAACTGACCATAACCCCCATTCCCGGTCTCCCTGAGCTGCTGCCGGGGGAATTTGAGCTGGGAAGGAGCGAGGGATAGGGGGTAAGGTGTTTCTAAGGCCTTATTTTACTTCTCATTTTCCTGCTCTGATTGTGTTACTAATAAATTCAATTAATATCTCTAATTCAAATCTGTTTTATCCGTGATGATATTTGATGAGTGAACTCTCTGTGTCTTTATCCCAGCTCGTGAACCTTTCCTTATATCTTCTCTCCCTGGTCCAGTTGCAGAAGGGAGTGAGAGAGAGGCTTTGGTGGGTGCCTGGCATTCAACCAGGGTCAACGCACTACAGTATTGAAGATAAATGGGTTAACCTTCTACCAGCACTGGGAGTGGGTTAGGCTTGTCTAGCTCCCCAAGGACATGCTAAGGAGTCTTGGATGATAGAAAAAGATGTGCTAGTACAAGTCTGAAACCTTTTGACTTCCTTCCCTGCAGTTGCCTGCATACCATGGGCCCAAAGCTGAGATCTGATACACACAACTTTGCAACCTTGGCTCAGACAGCTGATAAAATTGCAGAGTTATGAGAAATAGGCATCAGAAGGCCTGCAGAAAGGTTAAAAGACTTAAAATTGGAGAGAGTCCTGTCTAATATTTGTATCAATTACCTGTACAAGGTGATTGACTTGCACCCTCTGCAATTCCACAGATGAAACTACATTGGTGGGGGTGTGGATTTGTTGGAAGGTGGGAAGGCTTTGCAAAGGGATCTGGATAGGTTGAATAGATGGGCCAATGCCAATGGCATGAAGTTCAGCAAGGCTAATGTTGGGTCCTACGCTTTGATCATAACAAGCCCATGCAATGCTCCAGGCTGGGGAAGAGTTACTGGAAATCTGCTCAGTGGAAAAAGACCTGGGGGTGCTACCTGACAGTGGGCTGGACATGAGCCAGTGTGTGCCCAGGTGGACAAGAAGGCCAATGGCACCCTGGTCTGTATCAAAGGTGTGTCCAGCAGGATCAGGGTTGTCCCCTTGTACTCAGCACTGCTGAGGCCACACCTCAAATGCTTTGTCCAGTTTTGGGCCCCTCACTACAGGAAAGACATTGAGGTGCTGGTGCATGCCCAGAGAAGTGCAAAGAAGCTGATGAAGGGTCTAGAGAGTAAGTCACCATCCCTGAAAATGTTCAAGAAACAACTGGACATAGCACTATGGTTTCGTGGACGTGGTGTATTTGGTCAAAGATTGGACTCAATGATCTTGGAGGTCTTTTCCAACCTTAATGATTCTATGATTCTATAAGAGAACCCATGGAGATGCAATCATCAGTAGATCAGGGATTCAAGAGGAAAAGCAAGAGCAGGAAAAGGTATACAATCTTTAAAAGGAAAGAAACCAAAATATTTAATTCAGGTGCTGTTCAAGCAGATCACTAAGCACCCATGTCAATAGAGCTGGTGGCAGCTGACTGCTCTGCAGCAGTGTTGAAGAGTAGAGCCCAGGACTTGCAGTGCTTGAACCTTCTGCTTGGACTGATGCTGCTACACCAACAAAAGTGTGCAAGGTGCTTTGTGCAGGTAGAGCATCTCGATGTTTTGCTTCATACTTTGCTGAAGCCCATATAACTTTCATGTCAGCCAGAGTTACCCTGTGTGCTGTGTGTATTCTGCTAACAGTCAGTCTTTGTGCATGGCCTTAACAACAAAAGATGGGAGGCAAAAATGATGAGCATTTTGACAGAGAAAATGAAGATCCAGATACATGACATATTTGTAGTAAAGAATAGCTGAAAAATTGCAACCAAGAGACTGTTGTGGAAAGTGATACTTTAGTTCATTTTAGTCAAGTTTGGAGGAAAGCAGAGGACAAGAAATTCAATATAAACTTTGTGGCTTGCTAATGTCAAAACATGCTCAACTTGGAACTTCAGTAGATATCACAAAAATAAACCCCAGTCCCCAATCCAACAACAATCAATACTAACAAAAAAGACAACAAAAGAATTTTTCTACTTCAGGCTAAGGTGTGGCAGGGTGTTATTTAGTTTATTTATAGACAATTAAAATATGACATTATGAAAAGGATGAAAAAAAGCATTGTTATAAAAGTCTAGACCTGTAAAACAGCAGTATCAAAACTCTGTTGGACTTGGGGTCGCACTGGGTTTACATAACAAAGTTTTGGTAGTGGTGTGGCTGCAGTAATGGCTTCTGTGAAAGGAGACTGGAAACTATTGAGACAATTGAGAAGAGACCAGAAACATATGCATCAGACAGAGCAAATTTCAGCTGTGTCCAAGATGGACCAGACTAACTGGGCCAAAGCTGAACGGTGCTGGTAGTCCCCCTGTGAAATCATTATTTAAGAAAGGATAAATAGTGCTGACTGGCAACTGGGAGAGAGGAGTGAGAAGAATGTGAGGGAAACAGACTTGAAGAAAACCACATCAGGGAAGAAAGAGGGGGGAAGGTGCTCCAGGTGCCAGAACAGAGATTGCTGTGCAGCCTGTGGAGAAGACTGTGGTGATGAGGTTGTCCCCTTTTACCCCATGGAAAGGCCACATCAGAGTAGATTCACACTGCAGCCCGTGGAGAGCTCCCCACTGAAGTAGTTAGATATGCTCTGAAGGCAGCTGCCAAGAGAAGCCTTAAATCTATAATGACTGTCAGAAAGGATAATTTTCTTAGCTTTGCTGATAAGCAATAGCCAATAGACAGAGAAAATGAATAAAGAGGAATTTTTAAAAGCATTTTGATTAAAGTAACTCATTGACATACTGACAAAAGACAAACCTTCAGCACTGCTAACAGAATAATAACCAAACACCTGAAATATTTAGAGACAAGAAGGGACCAGGGGGTATGGGTGAGGGGAGAAGAGAGATAGAGAATAGAAAAATATCTGGATTATTATCTCTGACTATAATCAAACAGAATATTTTTTAATTAAAAATCAGGTTCAAACACTTGTGGTTTTTTTTTCCCTACCTTCAGAGCACAGGGGGAAAGGAATCAGAAAAAAAAGAAAATTACTGCATTTTTAAAAAAAAATAAGTTATTCAACATAAGCAAGTCTTTCGGTGGAGTGACTTTATTTTATTCTTTTTATTCATTGTATCTAAATTGTTGCAGTAATCTTTTCCTTTGTTCACTGATATCTCTGCATCTACATGTAGATAAAACCACAGGGATCCAGTCTACTGTCTGGGCACTGCTAGAGAAGTTTTAGAAAAGAAGAGGGTAATAGGCAAAATTAACTAAATGTAGGGGTAGCATTCAATCTTAATAAGAACCACTAATACTGGTGCATCTTTCTGGTGCCATGTATGCTGTGCTGAGTGAGGTTCTTTGTCAGCAGTTTTCTGAAATAATGCAATTAAGGATGTAGAGATAGTACTGAGATCATTTCATCTCTTGAGATTTCCCTCAGTCTCTGAAGAATTTTTGGTGACCTAGAAGTATAGCTGAGATTTCTACAAGAGTCTATAGAGAACTCAAACTTTCAAGTTCAGATTTCCAATTCTTCAGCATTTCTGAAGTGCTGAAATACTTTAATTTCTTCTATTTCACCTGTTCCCCTGTTTTTATGTACTCTTTTTTTCCTTGAGGAGTATGGCTTTCATTCATTTAAAAGATTTGCAGAACTTTCTTGATAGAGGAAGAGACAGATTTATGAGTGCTGACTTAATTACAGATAAAGTGTATACATTTTACAGATGTAAAATATTTGCTGATATCAGCTTAGAAACTATCTACTGGTTACTTACACTTAGTTGTAATAAAATTTGAAAGACTGCAATACACTGGCTAGAAGTGAGATAATTTCTATCACTTGAACGTAAAACACAATCAGAACTACAAATATCCATCTTGTAGGGGGAGATCTTACAAGAAAAATAGTAATGTGAATTGGAAGTACAATCCTACAGATAGAACAAAGTGCTTTCCATTGTGCTTTCCAAAGTGCTTTTTTTTTCTGGAAAGTTGTTTAATCCCAAGTTTTTATTCTGTCAGTATTCCATAACTATGATCTTGGGATAAAATAGGAACAGAAAAAATTGATGGAAAAGCCAAATCAGCTAGAAAAATAGAAAAGTTTTATCCTTACCTTTTTGATTCAGAAACTATATAAGAAAACTATTATTTTTATTTAAATCCTTTGATATTTTATAAATATCTGTATGATATACACATTGAATTCCAAAGGAAGAAATTTGACAAAGATTATAAAGTGGTTTGTGTATGTTTTTTTAAAAGCATTTCATATGCATGTGAATATACCAAAACTTGTCCTGTTACCAAAGTTCAATATTATACATAAAAAATTTCTAGGTAAAACAGCAATAGAAATTAAGGGGGAAAATCCTGTGTACAAAATTTCTAATTTCAACATTTGTCTTAGTACAAATTTGTGCAGTTTATAGAACTTTGATAAGAAACAAATTGGAAAACTGAAACACTAAAGCACAATTTGACATTTTTGGGTGCAAGTTAAATGTGTGTATACGTGTGTGTGCATATGGGTTTTGTAATAAATGAATGCCATGACCAGCTTTTTAATCACTAATGTTCCTTCAAGGATTCAAGAAAGACAGGACTTCAAAGTGTTGCCAGAGCATCATGAGATTTCTCTTCACAGGATTCCCCTTGACTTCATAGCCTCTCATGTCTAGCTGACATTACAATCGACTCATTAATTTAGTAGCAGGAATTCATGCAGCATGTGTAACAAAGGATGAAGCAGTATCTTTTCAGGCAAGTAAAAAAAGTATAATCTGAATCAATGTTAGAGGGAGAACAATAGTTGAGTAGTTATGCTGTTGTCAATTATAACCAAAATTTGCATTTCAGAAACTAACATGCAAGGAAATTCGCCCACAGCAGTTGTACTCTATTATAATTTAATTTGTCTTCCCCCATACAAAAAAGCACTGCAATGCTATATGGAAGCAAAATCTTTTTGCTCAGCTAACAATAGCTAATCTGCTGTCCTCAGCACTGAATTTTAGTTCAGACAGAGTACTTCTCACAAATGCTGAAGAACAAAGGTGAAGGTTATTATTTCACGATGACAGAGCAAGTAAATAGTGGTGGAAGATCTGCAATCTACTGTTGTATAACATATACTGTTCCCCCAGGTCTCATGAGACATACTGTTACTGTCTCTTAAAAGTATTACCTCTGCTCTGCTTAATTCATTGCAGGATTATTACTTTTTCCAGAAGCCAAAGAAGTTGTAAGTTTGCCACCGTATTTAGATGCTTGCGCTTTGCCATTTACACTTTTGGAATTTGGGGATATGTAATTAATTAGAACGTTGGTTTCAGGACTCAGAATTTGTCCTATGAAGTTGCATTATAATTCTTTCAGGATTCTAGTGATGCACGTTTTAGATTTTAGGCATTTCTTACGCCGGTGTGGGCTTCCCACGGGGTCCCAGCCTCCTCTGGGCATCCACCAGCTCCAGCACGAGGTCCTACACAGGCTGCAGCAGATCTCTGCTCCACTGTGGACCTCCATAGGCTACAAGGGCACAGCTGCCTCACCATGGGCTGTCTGCACCATGGGCGCTGGGAGCACCTTGTGCCCCTCCTTCTTTGCTGGCCTTGGTGTAGGCTGGGCTGTTTCTCTCACATAATATCACTCCTCTCTCCCAGTTTCTATTGTGCAGCAGTTTCACCACCTTCTTAAATACATTATCCCAGACATGCTCCCAGCATCGCTGATGGGCTTGGCCTTGGCTGGTAGTAGGTACAGCTTGGACCCAGATGGGGTTGGCTCTGTCAGACATGGGGCAAGCTTCTCAGAGAAGCCAACCCCTGAAGCTCCTCTGCAACCAAAACCTTGTCACTCAAATCCAATACCACTAAATGAGTGTCAAAACTGATTATTTGTTGTAGTTTTCAACAATTTTTCAAAATTCAAATATTTTTAGAGGATTGTTTACATAGAGTGTATGTCATATGGTCATGAGAATCTCATGGGTAGGATATGTTAGGAAAGCTTGCCTCTCCCTGTGAAAGTCAGAGTAAATTTCTACTATATGCTTAAGAAAACAGGACATTGTGATATTTGTATTCTCTGGTACATTACAGACAGTTTCAAATAGCAGTTGTCAAAGAAAATTTATTCAAGTACAGTGGAAAAAAAGTTTGCATCTTAGCCTTGACATTCACACTTAATCATCAGTCTTTTTCTTCTGAGATTCTAATTCTCTATGCAAACTGATAAATTAAAGAGAGAAAACCTAATAAAAATAATCAATAAATACGGTCAATAGAACTGATCAAGAATAATTTCTGGTTTTCAGGATATGCTTTATTTTAGAAAAATATCTGAACATCATGAAAGACTGTATTTAATTCCAAGATTTAGAAAGCTGATCTCTCCAAAATATTTCAGCGTTTCATCATTAAGTCATAACTAATTTTAATCTCAAGGAAGGATTGTTTCCTCAGTGCATTTTTCTGGAAACTTGATTGAATTAATAGGATGGAAGAAAGAGGCAACCTGTAGCTGAAAAAAATGTTATAACACAATTGAAGTACATCACTCAGGACCTCAATATGTAATCTTTTATAAATCTTGGGAATAAATATATTTTATACAGTTGCTAATTTGTGTTTATAAAATATGTTCACTCCAAAAGTAAAAAAAACATGTTGTAGCTGAAGGATATGCATTGTTGCTCATTTTGCCAAGTTAGATATATGTAGCAATTAAGGTTTTGTTCACCTGTTTGTTGGCTTGTTATGTTTTCTGCTGTATGATTACAAGCTGTAAAATCCAGCAGAATTTCTTGAGCATACAGAGGGAAGTATTCAAAAGCTTGAAGCAATCTCTTTTAGCAAAATAATGTGAAAATACAATAAGCAGTGTAATTCTCAGTAAATTTCATGTTGTCCTTTTTGTGATGAAGCAGCAGATATATAAACAAACAAGAGAGAAGAGGGAAAGGAGCTGTAGGTTACAAAGGGAAAGAATAAAGAAGATGAGTTCTCCAGGCAAGAAACTTCAACAAAGAAACTTACATTAAAGTGGTTTGGGGAAGGTTAACAGTGAAAGAGGGAAAAGAGAAATTCCACAGTGAATTCACTTTTTTAGGCTATTTGATAAATTAATTTGTGTTATCTGTTTAAATAGAAGTTTATGCTACTCATTAGAACCAAAAAAAGGAAGAAATCAGACCTTTGCCAAATAATGGTGGTGCCAAGCAGTAGGACAAGAGGCAATGGGCAGAAACTGATGCCCAGAAAGTTTCACCTGAATATGAAGAACAACTTCCTTACTGTGCATGTGACCATGGAACAGGTTGCCTAGAGGGGTTGTGGAGATATTGAAGAACAATCTGGACACTATCCTACTGAACCAGATGTCACCACCAGTGGTCCCTTTCAACCTTACACATTCTATGATTTTGTAATTTAGGTCCTACTCTTATTATGTAAAGTGACCAGTCTATCTAAGCTTGCTGTAACATCACACAGTTCAATTATATATGTAAAATTTTATGATGTGAAATTCTTTCTTGATACATTATGTTCCTGCCATTCCCATACTCTACTGCTCCCTAGAGCATTTCTTGTGAGTATTCATTTGCTGTTCACACTCCATGATAAAAAAAATTGTTAGAATACTTGTATCAATTTGCAAGAAGGGAAAAAAATACCCAGTAGGGTTTTAACAAAGTGACTTTTAGTGAGCCTGGACTTTACTTACAAGATAATGGGTTATAGCAATAAATAATGTATTTTGTAAAAAAAAAATCTGAAAATATTTTAATATAAATATTTCTATTGTTGTTTATCTTTTTGTTGTGTTTTGTGATGGTAAAGTGTATGTTATAGCTGTTCTGTATCAAAGAAAAAGCTTATTTCTTTCAGATGTTCAACAAGATTTTTCTTCAAGTTTGAACTATTAGGTGGAGAAAACATTCTCCATTTTTAGAAGCAGGGAAAGATAAGAATTATCTGTTTATAAGATATGGATCTGGCTTATATGTCTTATAGCCCTACTGGAAATACTGCATGCATTAATCTTTAGAGATCATGCAGCTCTGATAACATGGAATGCACTAGTATAACCCCAGCACTAACTAATAATCATCTTAATTAAGTTTTAAAATATCTTATAATAATACTTTAAAATGTTTATACGAAGCCAGTCAAATGGAAGTAGGAACTCAATAGATGTATCTTCCTATAACTTCTGTCAGCCAAAATGGTTCATCTTTAGTCAATAATTAGTTCCTCCTTTAGAAAGAACCTAACTCTCAGGTAAATAAGGTGTATATTTAAAAACAAAAGACAAGTTTGTGTATTCTTTGACCCTATTAATATTGTTCCTCCCTCAAGACATAAGCCCACTCAACAAATCTCACCCGGTGCAAATTGAACTAGACTCTATATTCACCCTTGCAAATGATGCAAAAGCTAATCTGCTACTGAGCTCTTTGTCCGTATGTATCATTATAATTTAATTTTAAATATACAACTATTAAAAGGATTGTGATATTATTAATACTAACCCATAAATCTTTAATATAAGCATATTTCAAAAAAAAAAAATAAGAAAAAGTCAGTCTGGAAATGGATTTCCAGTCATAATGCAATTATTTACATTAGATTCTGTAAAAACTTTGGCAAATGACTTTAGAAATGACAATGCTTTTCAGTTTATCCCATGCTCTTTGTTATGTCCATCCTTGGTAGTAAATACTCTTTAATAAATGTTATAAAATAAATCTTATTAAATAGAACACAGAATGATAGAACACAGAATTATAACATTTCTAATGTATCATACATAAATTAGGTATAATTACTACTTGAAAAATATATTTTACATGATCTATATATATACTTTAGCATTGGAAAAAACCATAAAGACAATATTTTTAATGCACATTTTGCTCTTGCTTAAAAGTGCTCTGATGAGAATTGCAAATTATAACAAGGTAGTTTACTTAGAGTATTTTTTCCAAACTATCTTTCTAGAATTATCTTCCTTTAAACTGGTATCTAAAGAACACATGTTGTGAAAGTTTGTGACATAAAACCCATGATCAGATCCTTAAATATAATAAATACCAGATGCCTGACTATAAAAAGTGAACAGTAACAACAACGGTCCTTAGGGTTTTGTGACCAGGGTGCTCTTAGACTGAAGGGACTTAACACTTTTCACTTTCCAAAAGAGGTTTTTATCCCAAACCTATGGGCTGTTTCTGGAGGAAGACAGAACAAGTAGGTCTGTTTCTGCAAAAAGAACTACTGTAGGTAAAAAGTATAAATCTTTTGGTAAAGGGAAAGCACATATGTCACCGTACACAAGGGCAACATAGTTCTAGATATTGGCATACTCTGGGCTAACACAGTTTGTAGTATAAATTGCGGCACCATTTGCCGTAATCACGCATGGGGAGAGCTA
>QWTY01013132.1:3200-17118 GCA_008033365.1 Pseudorectes ferrugineus
AGGTCCAGCTCAAGATGCATCCTCTCTTCACCTGTTGTCTCTATCTGAAAGTGTATTAAATTATCCTGGAATATTTTCTATAATTAATTTGCATTCCTTTTTCCACAGGTTAGAGACTCTGACTCAAAGTGCTTCTGGACTCAGCCTGGGGTGAGGACAGCCCTGAAGGCTTAGGATCCACTGGGGCCATGCTGTCTGGTATTGGAGTGAGCTCTAATGAACAGGACAGTAAGAAAGTTGAGGTGAAGTCCCCTCCAATTTAAAGTACTAAAATAGCATAAGTTCAAACGTGTGATCAAAAAGAAGGAAAATGTATTTCAAGAATAAAAACAATTGCTGCAAACAAATAAGTGGATAACATGAACTGAGCAAGAATGAGAAGTCTAATTCCCCCGAAATTCCTGAATTTAACCTCAATGTACTTTTCTGCTGATTTGATCTGATTTCCTCACCTACTCTTCGGTAATATATGTGGACAATCCTTTTGATATGAATATTTCACTCCTAATGAAAACAAGTGTTCCTACATCTTCCTGCTTAGGTGGGATTTCTGTGAGCATCTCCCTTCCATGGGGAAAGGGGAAAAAATTGTTCATTCTCTATTGCCATTTGGACCTTTCTCTCTCAGAGGTTACTGCCTTTCCCTCTTATCATTCCTCTGAATAGACACTAAAAAAGGCAAACTGAAAAAAAAAAAAGAGCCAAAGAACATTTAGGGAACACAAAACCCTCCTTCAATATTAAATTTATGAGTAAACCTCATTGCTCAATTTTTACATATATGAATATATACATAGAGCAGCATGTGACAGAAGAGAAACATCATAAAGAGAGATCATCATTACTTAGAGAGATTGATTCAGGAGTTCGGAACAGCCAGCCCATCTCAGCTGGCATGGGAAGAACTTCCTGGGAAAAGTTGTTCCAGCAAAGGAAGTCTATGACTCAGCTAAAACTAAACCTGGCAGCAAGGACTTGCCTGCAGGGTCACCTCCAGGGTAGAACAAAAATTGGATGTAACTCCCTTTTTTTTATTCTACTCTTCTTGAACCATTCATTTTGTATTTTCTCTGTGTAGAAAGTTAAATTTACTTGTATAATAAATACTGCCTTTTATATTTGAAAGTCCCTTTGGTCTTCTTTGGGAAAGTTCGAGTCAAGTTTCCACCCGTATTTTGCTGTATATACAGAAATTTGTTGAACCTGGAAAGTCTTACATGAAGGAAAAGCTCTAGGTTTATTTTAAAATAGAAAAAGAAAACTTGAAAGGATGAGCCTTAATGCTATGGAAGAGCTTGCAAGCCTAAGCATTAATACTCTGACAAGAGATTACGGAATTAAAACATGTTTTTAAGTCAATGCTCAATTTATTTCCTTGGAGCCCTTTATTTTCATGTCTAGAAATGGACTTAGTTCATGATTTCTAATGTTAGTTTGACAGCACCCAGTGACTATGTTAAACTTGGCATTAAAAGGACCACTTTTAAAATAAATCAAATACTTAGTGCATATGTGAAGACAGAATAGGATTTAAGGAAATCAATAATGAACACTTGAATGCTGCCAATCAGTCAGAAAACTCTTAAAAGGCCCTTATTCTTCAGATATTTTCTTTGCTTAGTTTGATTAGTCACATTGAAAGTAACAGGGCCTTTTGTGTGCATCAGTGTCTGAAAGACATGCT
The DNA here is from genome assembly GCA_008033365.1 of Pseudorectes ferrugineus. NCBI lineage: Eukaryota > Metazoa > Chordata > Aves > Passeriformes > Pseudorectes > Pseudorectes ferrugineus. The sequence goes on from QWTY01013132.1 coordinate 4,885, forward strand.
GCTAAATTGGCAGGTGCTACCATATATCTATTCTTAGTTACAAAGGCTGAAAAACTCAAATTCTACTTTGAATCCTTGACAGTTTAAAATTTTTTTTCCCTTTACAGGTAGCTCAGTTCTCTGCTAATTCAATTGCTTTGGTTGGTTGTCTCTGCCAAATGGAAAACAGCAATTTTCCTTAATCTGCAGCTTTTAAAATGTATTTCCCATGATTATCTGATGTATGGTATTCCCTCCTGCAGTATCTGCTTTGTAATTTGCAATGGATTTCTAGCTTCTTTAGAGTGATCTGCAATAGCAATCCATTAAAATATTTTTGATGAATCTCCATGAATATCTGTTTTGATAGTAAGGCTATAGATTTTTTGCAAGAAAATGCATCTGACCACAATCAGTTCTATATTATTTCGTTTTTGTATTATTTTAACCCTATCTCTTATGGATAACTAATACCTGCAGCAGTTGCATGTCCCCTCTAGGGACACTTTTTGAAAACCAATACATTGAAGTATCACAAAGAGGAAAATGCATCAAAATATTTTAGATTTCTAACTATTAAAAAATTCAGTAGTTTGCAAAGACACTGTAATAAACTGGTTCTATTCCCAGACAGAAATCAAAGCAATATGTGTTAGGGAATCTAACAAAATTCCTGAGAGAAAGGGTTCAGCCTGACAATATCCAGCTACTTTACACCACCAGTTACCTACATTTGGAGGAGCTTAACTTCATTGTATGCCTCATTATTTAGCATGAAATCTCTTAGACATTCTAATACCTGCTCCTGGAAGGGGAATGTTTATTTCACACCTGAGGCTTTACTGCCTGGCAGTTTGTTCATTCAGATAGGCAGCATTTAAATCCTGACAGCAGCCTGGAAAGTTAGTTGTGCTCAAAGCTAAGAGCTGTCTTCTCCTGACCTGCTGCTGCTCTTTTCTTTTTCTCCAGCTATCTTTATCAAGATCACAGAATCAAGGCTGGAAGAGACCTTCAAGATCATCTAGTCCAACCATCAACCTGGCACCACCATAATCACCCCTAAACCATACTCCCAAGTGCCACATCCAGACATCTCTTAAACACTTACAGGGATGGTGACCCCACGACCTCTCTGGGCAATTTATTCCAACGCCTAACCACTCTTTCAGTAAAAAGTTATTTTCTAGTATCTAATCTGAAACTTCCTTGGTGCAATTTAAGGCCATTTGTCTCAACTTTAAAGAGGACTGCTAATGGGGGGGTACAAAACCAAGGCTGAAAATAAGGTTAGGCATGTTCCTGTAGGCACATGCCATAATCATGAGGTCAGATCCAGGCTTTCCTTTTCTTTTGCTCCCAGAAGCATAGTGCTCAGCTTTGACCGAGGGAGATGGGATGCCCTAATTTTTAGACCATGGAATGCCATGAATTCAGTCATTCTTAGAGGATCCATACTTTTTAGACTGGGGGAGCACAGACCCATCACCTAACTCACCCTGTCTTCTGAGCAGTTTTGTTAATCACTAGGCTATTACACTAAAGATAACGATCAGTGCTACCACAAAGCTCTATTAAAGTTACCAGCCTCAAAAGAGCAGGGATAGACTGCAACATGAGTGACAGATAATATCAGCAATCTGAATCATCCCTTAAAGTTGCCTACAGATTCAGAGAGAATCAGTTTAATTAAGCATACAGCATTTAACCAGCATGGAATTCATGTAACTATTTTAATGGCATGGATTCAGAACCTGGAGGAAGCAAGTTCCCATTTGGCTATGGAATAACAGAATTGACTAAGAAAGAACTGAAATGCCTATTTTGCAATACACATCATGATCAAACTATTCTGCAATTGTGAGAAATTAGGTAATTTATCCCAATGAAAAGATACTTTTTGGATACCTGTTGTTCTTCGGGCATCATTTTATCTTGATTTTCTACATCTTCTTGCCTTCCTTTCAATTAGGACAGAGAAGAAGGAAGCATCACAACTGTGTGGTTTGGCTTAACTCCATGGCTAGGTGTAATCTAGACGTTCTCTGCTGTTTGCCCTGCAAATGGTGGGTATCACTCTGATTAACATGCCACTAATCTCATAGGAATGGAGCTGAACAGAATGTGAGAAGCTCAGGCAGCTATTTGGACAACACAGCCTATAACTGGATTTCATTAGTACTGCACTAATAACTCAGTGCATTAGCAGAAAGAAAATCATAAAGGAATGATTTCCATCACAGGGATGGAAGCTGTTATCAGGGTACTTGTATGTTTTCACTCTGTTGTAACAGAGCACAGAGCTGATGCCTCAGTTAGTGAAGCTGATGTGCAAGAGTAAAATAGCAAATAAATTCAAACCCTTCTTTTTTCCTAATTCATTATGAAAGTATATTAATCTGTTTTTGAATTCTACAAAGCTATGCATCTTCCACTCACTCAGTGTAGGATCAGTGAACAAAATGGAACCTGATTCATGTTATTTGCAAAATTACATTTTTACATCGAAGCTAGAATGCCATGAAATGCGGGACTAGTCATGATTGTCATGACAAAATAATTTCCTTCTCTCTTCAAAGGTAAGTAGCAGGAAAGAAAGAAGGAAAGGAATTATTTTACAAGAAGGATTTTTCAAACAGCCACAGGGCTTACTGTTGCATGCACTCACTCTGAGTGGCCTCTTTAACAGAAAAATTATGGAAAAATACAAGAGAAGTTTACTCAGTGGTGGATCCTTCTCATGTTTTTTTCTCTTTTTCCTCTTTTTAATGCTCTTTGCTCATGCAAAGGTAATGGGGAAAATTGGTGCAGCTGTGGCTGGACTGTTGCTGGGACAATGTTAATTCAGTGAAAAGGAAACATGTTCTTTACAGATGCAAAAGGTTTGCTTGGGCTCTAGGGGAGAGACAAGCACTTGAAGAGAGGTCTGTTACAGACTACAAAATCTACTCAGGGAGCCTCCTGGACTGAAGATGGTCAGAGGCCAAGGATGACAGGAGAAGGGTACTGCAAATGATTGTCCACTAGCCACTCACAGCCCCCATAGGATACTAGCTGAGAACAAGCACAGGGCTTTTCTTACTGGATCATGATTTTAAGGAAAAAAAATATTTCTGCCTCATAATTAGGCAGAAGATTAGAAAAAATCTGGGTATCTCCAAGAAATATTTGAAATTCATTTACATAAAAACGTCAGTTAAAAAAATTGAACTTTAAAAAACTTACTAAGGAAGTCTTCCTCACCTCTGACTTTACCATTGTAATACATGTCTACATGTCTGTAAGTCAGATCCCTCCTAAAACATTTTCCCCTAGAAAGTTTCATGTACTCCTTTTGTTTTCACCACAGAGATTTCAGAAGCTCAGTTATGTACTTACCATGTGAAACAATTAAGCACTTATATGTACATTATAGGAGCATTAACAACTAAAACTACTGCATTCATTTTGTGTACAACCTTTTCTATAGCGTGTGAGTAGTCCAAATTGTAATGCTTTGCAAATGAATATGAATAGTCAGCAGTGAGGCTGGGCTGTTACATCACACCCAGAGAACTATTATTTAGCATATACATAATATTTTCATCCTCAAAGAGTTTCATGAGCAGCCATGCATTCATCTCCTAAAGATGCCTCAAGCAAAGCAGGTAAATATTACCATATCTATTTCTAAACATGAAAGACCAAAAGACAGAAAGGGTAGGGAAGCTAAGTGACTCACCCAAAGGCAATCAATAACAGAAAGTCAGTATCAGAGACATAATTATAAGGCAAGAACACCTAATTATATCTAGAATACATTTAGAGGAGGAGCCTGAGGCCATGCAAGTCAACATGCTTTTGTCAGCATTTCAAACATGAGGTTGTGGTGACCTTTGGAAAAAGCCAGAGAAAGAACTTCTGGATAATATTATCCCTTAGTGCAGCATGCCTGATCCAAACACCTCTATAAATAATTTCAGAAATGTTTCCACCACTCCTTGCAGTAAAAAGAACATGCTCAGAATTATTCCGAGATATCTCAGCAACTTTGCCCTATCAGTGAGTGGGATTTGTTGACAAAATAAAAACTTCTGCTGTCAGCAGTATGGATTGATCAGATCAGTTCATAATGCAGAGCATGCTGGGCTGGACCTGGTAATTTCCTATCCTGAAAGCATAATGTGGGTGTGGATGCCACCTCTAGTGCTCATAATTCGACTATAAGACTCCATTTTCCCATCCTGGCTCCTTTTATCCTGTCACTTTCATCATGTGGAATCTCTCTCAAAAGTGCAGTCTTTCTTTGAAGCTCACTCTTCTGTGCCCGCCCCACAGAAAAAATACCCCTTTTGCTCATGACCTTATGAAATGGCTTTGACTGTTGCCTATTGACTGTTCCTTATGATGAGGGGATTAATCTTATTCTCTTAGCACCATTCTCATCTCTTATCTCTTGTCCCTATTCGCTTCATCACACAAAATTTTTGTAGGCATTGTACATTCTTCACAGCCCTTCTGTACAGCAACACAGTTTTACCTCATGTCTCTCAAACTTCACTGACCAATTTTTTAAACTTTTTCTATGCCTTCTATCTCCAATCACATCTGTGCATTCACATTGCTTCTCTCTCCCTTCTACACCCACTTTTCTACAGAACAGCTAAAAAAAGTCTTAGTTTCTCCTTTCAGTCTCATTTGTTACACCCAAACCCTCTGCATTCCAACAAAACTTCCATCTCAGTACTATTTCCCTGCTCACCGAAAGCTAATTAAACACCAGGGATATTAGCATAATTGAGCAACTCAGATGACTGAAACCAGGTGAAGACTTGGGGTTTTGAAAAAACCTTACCCTATTCTGTTTTGCCCGAACTTCAGCCCATCATCCTCCACCCACATATGATCAACTCCTTGATGACTTAGATCCTTGGTTTTCACTTATATCAAACAACATAAGCTGGACTGTTGATACTATAGAGCAGAGTGCTTGCCTTACTTATTTTTCTAGCACAGTGATTGACCACACAAATAAGAGTTGCACCATTCTTTATAATTCTGTTCCTTTTAATTTACTGTCCAAAGGTGGCAGAGTCCAGAGCATCCAGTGAACTGAGTGAAGGATCTCCTTGCCTTGTGGACAAATATATAGAGCTTTGGCATCTCTTGTCCACAGGCACAAAACACAAGGATTACTAAGCTGTGCCAGCTTACTTATTCACATAAAACCATAGATTTCAGATTCTATTTCTTCTGCTTTTCTGTATTTGTAGTCAGCACATATACAACAGTGCACAAATTTACAGTCAACCCCTTTAACCATTAGCAAGTCCATTTTAATTAATTTATATTGGGGAGTTTGTGGAAAAAATTACAAGGAAGAAGCAAGCTTAAATGGTTGAATTCTCTAGTCTTCAGAAGCACTCTTTGGTTTTGTTTGCTCTTCCTTTATTGTATAGCTTCTCTTTCTTTAGTTAATGAAGAATAGTGCAGACTGGAAAGCTGAGCTTATCTTTGCTTTCAATGAAGAAACCTTGTCGGGAGAATTTCTTGATGATTGAAAAAGTGAGCCCACAGAGACCAGTCGGTGGGATTCTTTTCTGAGATGAAACTTTTCTGTTTGCAGATATTTGCAACAGTTAAAGGAATTCAGAACTGAGAGCCAGTCTGAATGGCTGAAAAACACTTTGCAACCCTTCAGAAATATACAGGAGACAGTATCTCTTGTATTGTAAATGAATGTATCACTCTCAACTTCAAAGGAACTAAGATGTTTCGCACCAGATGAAACCCCAATCCCATTGGAATTTCCTGTTGTGCCAGAGTTTGGTTGCTGTTGCATGTCTGGGTTCAGCTGATCTGGATCAAAAAGGTTCCTAGTCCCAGCTGCTTCTCACTGTATTCTCTGAAGGTTAACCCCCGTTTCCCATGCTCCCCCCCTCTGATATGTGTACATGATTGTTCTCTAACCCAATTCAATCAAAATGAAACAGGTTAGGAAAAAAACCTACTATTTAAAGTGTGTGAGCTAACCTGGATCATTTTGACTGAACTGGGTCAGGGAGTGATTATACGTGCCATTCTACCAGCTGAGTGAAAAGGAAGGGAGACAATCTATTTGCTTGGCTTAGTAACAGTCAAAACAAGCCACAGGACTGCAGCTTTATGTGATTTATTCATAGACTGCCTTTGGATGGTATAAACTGGCATGTGGTCTAAGAGATGTCTCACCATGCACAGCAACCTTCCTTTTGATGTGGTTTCTGCATAACTGAAATGCCCCAACAAATCCTCTTGAAACCATAATGGGGAGGTCAAGTGAGCATTTCAGGTCTCCCAACATGCTGATGCCTTGGGAAGTTCTGCCATGCACACTAAGTACTGGCAAAACCCTGCAACCAAAATGGACAGTGCTGAGGGAGATTCAGGGCAACAGCTAACATGTATGTCTTTTGAAATCAGCCTGATGGTTTTTTTTCTGACAGATAGAGGCAGCCCTCTTCTATTTACTCTGAAGAGGAGAAAGGATGTGCTATCACTATCAACATGCAAATGTTACTGCACCCTGTCTAACAGATTTAAGCATTCTTCAAGTGAAGACATTTAATGTCGACATTTGGGCTTAACAGTCTTTGCCAACAGCTCATTTTATGTAACAAGCCTGTACTCTGCCTGACCTTTTGTTGAGCAGAAGGGAAAACCATAGCAGACTCTGCGTGGCCTTGGATGTGTGCTTTTTGGACACACAGAAAGCTCAGCCTTTCCAGTGCTGGGGCTAGTATTATTACGCTGAAGCCTATTCTCTTCTTGGAAAAAAAAACAAACAAAAAAACCTCAAATGTTTTAGCTTGTTTGGTCTGTTACACAGTAAAATTCTTCACTACAACTCCTCTTTCTCAGTTCTCCAGCTGCTGGCAGGAATACAAGAACACAGGAAACACTCTCCAAAATAAAACGACCCTCTAGGAACCATCCACATAACAGCAAAATTCACCCTGGTGTCCCCACCTTTTTTATAGACTCCCATTAAGTACTGGTAGGCTGTGCTAAGGCCTTCCTGGAGCCCTCTCTTCTTCAGGCTGAACAGCCCCAGTTCTTTCACCCAGTCTTCATAGGAGAGGTGCTCCAGCCCTCTGATCACCTTTGTGGCCTCCTCTAACTCACTTCAACAGGTCCACATCCTTCTTATGTCACAGACCCCAGAGCTGAAGCAGTACTGGAAGCGGGGTCTTGTAAAAGCAGAGGAGAAGAACAGAATCACCTCCCCTAACCTGCTGGTCATGCTGCTTTTGATGCAGCCTAGGCTGCAGGTGTAAATTGCTTTCATATGTTCAGCTCTTCATCCACCAGTATCCCCTAATCCTTCTCAGCAGGGTTGCTCTCAACCCTTTCATCCCCCAACCTGTATCATCTGGGTTGCCCCAACCCAGGTGCCGGACCTTGCACTTGGCCTTGTTAAACCTTATGGAGTTCACATGGGCCCTCTTCTCGTGGTCTCAGGTGAATCAAGAGGCTGAACTACAACATTTAATACTGATGCCCAGAAAATATTAGTAAACATTAAGGGCAGCTGTCAGTTAGTACTATTTGAAAATCCTGTCTGAGAGCTGTGGTTCACAATCTTCTCAAATTCAGCACCTCTTCAGAAATGAGGGTTAACCCCAGCTGATGATTTACATGGGTACAGCTCTGCCAGAAGCAGACACGCTGCACGCTGTACCCACTCTGCAATGGGTTCTTAATCTTTCCCACAGGAAAAGGGTGGACAGCTGGAGGCAGTAACCTCTTTTGCCGTTGTAGTTAAATCCATCAGAGACTGTGAATCAGAGCTCATATTATTTTCCACATGAGTGTTTTCCATTTATGCTCTGATGAAATGATGCATTCAACAGAAAACAAAATGAAGTGCTGAAACTATTAAATTCTTTAATAGCAGGAGACACTGCAAGTTTCTGTCATTAATCTGCCATAATTAGGAACTACTGTTAATGTCTTTCAAAGTAAATAATATTGAAATGTTATTACTGAAAATGCTACCATGGCATGATATGGTGGGATGAACAATTTCATCTACACCCAGTTTTGCATTCCTGATAGTGTGGTGGATTAATGTAGGAATAACACAAACATAAACTTAAAGCAATATGATCTGAAATTAAAGCTTAACTTAGAGAATTCTTGTGGGCTTTTTCCTGAAAAGAAACTTTTCAAAATATAGAAGGTGTGAGGGGAAGATCACCTGTCTAACCAATGCAAAAACAGAGCCTGGGTTTAACTCCAAATTGAGATGAAGTGAGATTGCAAAGCTAATCAGAAACCGAAACTTTGGAGTTTCAGCTGCACTGGAAATCATTGAAGAAAAGTGATGGAAAATGTGATGTGTTTAAATGGAAAGAGGATGTGGTTTTCAGGTTACCTGATTTTAAGCCCAACAAGCTGGACGGAGTTGTCTATCTCTATCACTACAAACAGTTTATTTAGACGGTCAAGAACACCAATACAATAAAGAAAAGTAATATATAAAAGCTAAATATACATATATAATATGTTTATTGTCTGTAGGATAGACAATAAAAGATCTCTTCTTTGCAGAGCAGAGCCTGTTATACTTAACAGGAAAACGCAAAGCCAATCCTGATTTGCACAGAGATTAAAAAAAAAAAATTTTTTTTAAATCCAGTCTGAAGAGAATGCCAATCTCCCTCCACAATATTTTTCATGATTTCCAAAAAAAACCCTACCACACAGCACTTAAAAAAAACCTATGTCTCATTTTCTTCACATAGGGTAGAATTGAAAAGCCAAGAAATCTGACTTTCCCTTCTTTTCCCTCACCAACAGAAGTTATGCTGCTGGCTCCTTTTGGAGCCATGATATTCAAACTCCCTCCCATACTCACAAGAAACAGACAAAGGACAGGTAGGGAGGGCACTGAGGTTTCTCTTCCTCCTGTTAAGTCTGCCTGTGGGTTACCAAGTGGAAGACTCTTTTCAACTCTCTTTTTTTACTGGGTGAAAGCACAAGTGGCAAGGTCCTGACAGACTGAAAGTTGTGATTTTAGTTTTCTGAGATGAAAATATTGATGATTATGCAAAAGAATGAAAAATTTCTTTTTACCCTATTTCTGTTTACCCTATTGCAACTGGTTTTTCATATGTGTCACAAGAAATGAGACTAGTAAATACCGTGAGGAGAGGAAACAAAGTGAACACAATCTCATGGTTATTTGAAATTTTGCACATCTTGATAGTTCCTTTCAAGCTGATTTCTTAATGGCAAATTCAATTTTCTTATTGCAGACAGAGTGGAAGTAGCATTAGGCATATGTTATCTTCTATTTTATTGCAAGATCTGTTTCATTCCACAAGAAAATAAGACCATTCACAACTAATTATCCTGTAAAATCACATTCGAGCACAGAACCTGGCAGCCACAGCAAAACTCTGGGAGATTTTTATTTGTCATTTTTATTTATGGAAGCCTTTGGTATTCTTGGCACTGTACAAAACATAAAAAGCCAAAAACCTCTTTCCTATGGAGTCTACAACCTGTGGGTTATGCTGTGCAATTGAAGACCAGCGTGAGTCTAGAGCAGTGAAGAACTGTACCATGTCCTGGAGTGGAAGCACTCCAGCTACCTACTCTTCTTGCAAAGATAAAGTTTGTACAGCTGGTGTGCTAAGCCAGCTTTGCTCTTTGCTTTGATGCAGTACCATCCCCAGGGATGCTGTAAAAATGTGGGATGCAGCAAACCTTTGAGTGAGAAGCAAAGCCACCTGAGGTACAGGTTTTGCGGGTAGCTGTCAAGAGCAGCAGACTGCTAATCTTGCAAAATGGTCAAGATTTTGTCTACTGTGTGCAGGGCAGTCTAGCTTTGGTGCTGCTGGTACTATTGCTCAGAAAGGGGTCAGGGTGGGTGAAGTAATAGCTGCTGCAATGTGAAGCAACTCCAGTGCAACACCTTTTTCCAAATCACTCATTCCAGCAGCAGTGGTGGCCTGTCTCTGGCCTCCCACCTTCTGAACAATAAAACTTATATTTTCCTAAGGTGGCCCAGAAATGGAGAGTACTCTATACACCTGTACCATTTATGCAATGCTGTGTAGACAGCTCCACACCAGGGCTAGATAAACAAATGTATTTAAATAGTACAGTGCACTGTCTTGCAGAGATATTAGCTTGGCTCCCAGAAGCATAAATTAATAGCTTTACACTGGGGCAAGTTGGGATGATGCATCATTCTCACACTGCTATAACCCTGGCAGTTTTTGAGTCAGTTCATTTGCAGACAGTTTGGATATGCTGCACTGCCTGATGTGGATTTATCCTTTGTGATCTCCCTGCCCTCACAGCTCAGTACTCGAGTAATGACCCACCCCAGGCAGGTCCTAATTTTGTTAGAGCAGTCCAGACAACGAATATACTGAGTAAGCAGATGGTGTACTCAACTCAGAATGGTTTAGATTTCATTTTATGATAAAAAGGTGTGTAGTGAGCATAATTCTTGCAACAGGCTACTCCAGGTAGGCATTTATAAAACTGAATATAAAGGGAAGATGTAATGCCTGTGGGTGGTCATTAGGCAGCAGCTATAGGTGACCTTGGAGAATATGGGAAGACAGACTGGGAGATCATGCATCACTTAGAATTGGCATCAAACAATGGAAGAGTAGGCAGTGATAAAGGATTTGCACAGAGAATGAGGAATCTGCTGAGTATTCAGAACAGGTTTGAATGTGAGCAGAAAGGCTCAAATTAGTTAGTGTAGGAATTTAGATCTTTCAAAGAGGGAGAGAGGAGATCTGCCCTCAATAAGAATGCTGCTATGACTTGTCCACTCTACCAGAGATCACTTGGTCACAAACTCCCTGGATTTGTTTGCTGAGAAGGTAGACAGCAGAAAAGAAGCCAAAATAATTTTGTGGATATTACTTTTCCCTAAAAGATAGAATGTTAAGTAATTTTTAATAGTTTTTTGACAAAAAAATCGTGGAGAGAGAAGAAATAGTCTTGTTCTGCATCTTTAGTATGTTTGTTTCCATTCTTCCAACTGGAGAAATAGAGGACTAAAGAGTGAAAACAGGGTTCTTCCACACTCCTCCCATCCTTGCCGGCACAGACCACATTCCCAGCCATAAGATGGGGAACTGCAGCAGCAGCACGTGTGTCCTCACTACCTCTCCTCAACTTTCTGGAGAAAGCCATCGTCCTCCTCTCCCAATCAAGAAGAAGAAGCTATCAGTTAATCAATTTGAAGGGAAGATTTGAAGTTACACTCTTACTAGTGTTTTAACTGCTGCATATTGACTGCATGGGAAACAAGTAGATTCCTCCCTATAGCAGCAGAGTGCATGGGAAATATGTATTTTTGTCATATTGAACTAGTCCCACACATAGACCTATATATCCCATGCTGCATATTGCACAGAAAGAGTTGTTCAGCAGCTATCTAGCTCTTGTTTTATACAGAAGTTTATCAAACTCAAAAACCTCACTGCTCTTTCAGGAGCTGTGTAAGGGGAAACTGGTTCAACAGTAATGGTTCACACTACACATATGTGTATATGTGCTGATATATATCTTGCCATATCCTCATGAAATTTTAGTTTATTTATAGGAAGTCATAATAAATACAAACAACAAAGTCCCGTGTTTCAGCCCCTGTGAGGACATGCCAGCTTTCTACACATGACAAGGTATTACGGCAAAGAGAAATTCTGCCTTAGTTCCTAGATTCTCCAGTGACTCAGAGTATCTAAGCTGGAACCTCCAGAAGCTCAGCTTTTTCTGAAAGATGACATTCACCCTAAAACTGACATAGCCTTAATCTCTAAGAAGTTTTCAAAATGTTCTTGGTCTTTATTTTCTCTGCTTTCAGAATGTTTTGATAAATGTCCTCTCTCATACAGGTGTCCTTCAGGATCCTCTCCACAATGAGCACACCTAAAGTAGATATTATTCAAACAAATGCATAATTGGTATCATTCAATATGCCTTGGGCTGCCCTATATAGATATATCTCATTCGTCAGGGACTTGTCCATAGATGTTTTATATTTTCCTTGCCTTAAGAGCTTTCAAACCTACAGAGCCCAGTTCCAAGAAAAGGGCCATGAGACTACTATCATCTTTCATCCTTTTTTATTTGAAGCTAGAGTATTAAAGAAAAAATATGTAAATTTCAGGATGAGAGAAGATAGGGAGTCAAATTCTGTACAGTTTACTTCATATAAAGAAATTCAATAAATCAAAGAAGCAAACAAGATTATTTAAGGAATTT
>QWTY01013135.1:0-35237 GCA_008033365.1 Pseudorectes ferrugineus
CCAGAGCTGGACACAGCACTCCTGATGTGGCCTCACCAGGGCTGAGTAGAGGGGCAGGATCACTTCCCTCAACCTCCTGGCAATGCCCTTCCTAATGCACCCCAGGATACCATTGGCCTTCCTGGCCACAAGAGCACTGCTGGCTCATGGACAGCTTGCTCTCCAACAGAACATATCCCATATAGGGATATTCTAGATACAGGGAGTGTCTAACAGATCATTGCAAGACAGCTAGCTGCCTGCGACAAAGGGAATCGAGCCCTGTGTCTCACCTGTACAAATGCAGTTCTATGTATTACAGAATACGCATCTTTATTAAAAAAAAAAAAAAAACAAGCTCAAATCATAACTGAATTGTCTTCTATCACATAGGAAGGATGTGACTGAGCAAGATCCCAGTTCTCAGTCAACAACTGAATGCCCTAGTCACAAGGTTATGTTCATTTCATACTAAACACCCCTCAATTCTAAAATTGTGTAGACAGAATTTAATGCAGATTTGTTTTGAAAGTAAAGTGGGGAGATCAACAACTCCGAAAACACGAGAAACTGTTTTGCATTCTGGGCAGTAAATCCAAGAGGGATTTAGAGAAATAAAGTAAATTCCAGGATGAACAAAGCTTTTCAATTAGTAATAAAGATGAAAAAGAAACCTGCAAAGGCATTTTTGTACTAGTATGATATAAATCTTTCATTTATTTCCAAAATCAAAAAGTTCTAAAAGCTAATTCTCTTTCCAAAGCCCATCTACACTTCTGTCACAAACACCTTTAAGCAGAAATCATACTGCTGTCAGAATACATTTTATTTTACATACTGTTTATACTCTGAATTCTTCCCACACACTCAAGTATTAATGAAATCAGGCTCTATTGCCTTCACTTTGGCCACGCTGGTTTTTCACGTCTTATATATTTACATTTCTACATTCTCTTTCTCTGACTACTGATCAGAACAAATTGTTCAGGTAAGCCTTTTCTACCCACCTCCAACTGCCTAATGGCACATCTGCCATGACAGATGATCCAATTGCATTCTTAGCATACATTCCAGACACTTATATTCCTTGGATACAGTTGAAGGAATATATTAACAAACTCTGTTAAATCTGAGTATTTGTTTTACACTGATGATAAGACAGTCTTCCTGAGATTTTCCTCCATAATATTACAGATTAAAGATCTATTTAAGCCATGTAAGACATGAGTCTGTATGTTCTCAAACTTGGCAATGATGAGGGCAAACATGGATTGAGGAATGTATTTATGCTTAATATCAACATATGGTGTTTTACATTATTTCCTCAAATCTATGCTGACTTACATCGTGTATGCCACATGAAACCTTGATGATACATTTTTATTCACAAACTAACTTTAAATGCCAAATCAACAGACTCTTTCAAAAAAAATTCTCTTAAAACTTAGGAAGTTTAGACAAGTGGTTTTTTGACATGGAGCGCTTTCTTGAAAGAATTATCCTTAAGACAGAAATTATACAATCTCCCGAATCTGAAACCATCACCTTTTTTCTGTCAATCACTTCAATGACCCTGAAAAAAACTACGCTCAGTTTAATCTGGCATCTATAAATATATCTGCCTTTGTCAGCGTTCTTTTCTATTCTTACTGGATGCCATTCTCCTACAGACTTTCCCCAAGTTTGTAGTATCAAAGTTCAATAATCATATTAGCCTAATATTGTTTTGGTAATTCCCCAGTTTATATCCCTTTGACTCGAAGTTCCATAATCTGCAGGGGTTTTTTGTCGCAAATGAAGTCACAGCACCTGTGTCTCAAAGTCTAAATTAAATTCTTTTCCGAGACCACCATTTGTCACATCAGTTTGGTACCTCTTGTAAAGAACCCACACACTATCCACCTTTTAAGTTTCTGCACTTACTTTTGACAGGCCATCAGCTGGTGCAGGTTTGCTCTCTATTCCAAATATTTCATCAGTATCTTGAACTTCTCAGGCAATGCCTTTGCATTTTACATTGAGCAAAACTGGCAGAATAAATCTTCATACAGCAAAGGAGGAGTTAAGAGGTTGATACAGCTTATTTTTCCCCTCTCATACTAACTAATCCCATGCATTTCTTTATATTGAGCTGCAAGTTTCCTTGTTTAAAGTAAACTACCATAAATCTGAATGCTGAGATGCAGAAAGCACTGAGGTACCAAAAATCTGAGTTGCTAATGAGAGACTACCAGAACTGCTATCAGTTCAATTTCTTCTTACTTTTCTCATGCTACTTTTTTTTGCTGCAGATTTTCTTAGTATTTTTAGTTCTCTTGCACTGAAATGTGAGGTTCAGTTTTACCTTTTTATGTTAAATCTTCTGTACATTCCATCACATTAGCAAAATGGATGTCCAAATTCTATCTCAAAATGTTATTTCAGAAAATAAAGTTCTCTTATTACTCCCTCCAAGTAGGAATAGTCTTATGTATATTATGGGTTCCATTGCAGGTAAAATTTCATCAAAGCATGTTTTATAGCAGGAAGACTGATATCAGAGTATTGTTTAATAAATACGGAAAACATCATTAAAGCCATTCCAACAGTCTTCTCAATCAGTATTTATATCATATCCAGCTTTTACCACGTTACCCATTTTTACCATCTACTGAAATTTGTGAAGTGTCTTCTTGTTTTAGATACGTTTATGCTCACAAAATTCAGCGCAAGAAAAACCACAGTAATTATAAAGTCAGGGGAACTCAGTGGTAAAGTTCCAATATACAACACAATGGGGCCTAAATGATTTCCCTGAAGTCATAAAATGGCTTGAGGCAGAGACATAACAAAACATGACATTGAACCACTAAACATTACACATCCTAAATACTTTTCCGGTTTTCAAATCTTGCATACACTGTTTTAGAACACAAATGGTTCCATTTGTTAGGAGCAATCTTGAGTGGCACCTTAAGAGAAACAAACTTAGAAGTATACGGTCTTTCAATTATTATTTATGACAGTAAAGTTTTTAATTTCAAATGCACAGTACTTACCCGTGCAAAGTCAAAGGCATATCTATAAATAAGTTTAAAATTGGTAGGCTCATTTAATAAAGATCTCAAGTAATCCAGAGAGTTTCTCAATTTTTCTGTAGTATCACACCTATAAAACAAGCACCAAGTGAGTTTAGAGTCTGCATTCTTATAGAGATGTCTGATGTTCTAGGAAAGAATCTCTAACGTGTATCCCAATTAACCTGTTCAAAACACATCACTCTGCAGAGAGGCATGTTTTTGAGTCTGTCTGCATAAAATGTCTTACTAAATCCACAGTGTGAAACAAACTTAGAGAAAGTAGCAAAGTCTTACACTGGGACTGACTGGCTTCGTAAAAAATGCACTCTCCAACAGATTAAACCAAGAGCTTGTCCATGCATGGCAAACAACCAGTTTGCAGTGAAATCAAAGCAATGAAAAATACTTCTAAAGTCTTGCTGAAACTACAGAACTTCCTACACAGTTTTAGTAATTCTCTTCTGGAAGATAAGTCAAAACACAGTTCTTTCTTTCTTTCTCCAACTCTCTATGAAACATGATTATTTATCTATATTTACATTAATTCTGCCATAAAAACAGGCTCTTAACTGGAGACAGCAATTCTTAGAAAGAACAGTGCAGAGTTACAGGAAGGCTTTGTATTATTCAGCATTTTAAACCAGTCTAACAACATAAAAATATCTGAAAGATTCATGCAATCCAGCAACAAGGACAGGTGTCCTTGGGGACAGAAAGAGTGTCAAACCTCATGACATTTCTCTTTTTTTGAGACTGCAGACATTTTAATCCAACTGTATTTACATGTGCAACTTCAGGTTTCAAGTTGTCTTTAAGTGAGCATATCATCATAAATCAGGCCAAAAACTTATGACTTCTACTCCACGGTAGAGCTCTCTGCTTTAGGTATTATGAGTCAAAAGTGTGTTTTTTCTGAAAAGCTGTGTTTACTACAACAAACTTAAGACAATCTTCAAGGCACTTACTGTAGTGATGTCATTCCTTTTAACCATTCTTGTAATGTAAAGTAGCCCATGTTTTGTGCATCCAACTTCCATGCCAGCACGAGCATAACTACCTGTTTCAAAGAGAAAACAAATGGAGATTGAAGAGTTAACAAAAAGATCCATGTTTTTCAAATAACCACTGTTCAGTAGGCTACAAATGCTTTTACTTGTATAAGTGGGAAGTTCAGAACTTTGCTACCCTATTTTAGAAGTTAAAAAAACCCTGTAAGTGACAAACCTGTACACAATCCAAACAAAGAGAAGGTAACAGCGCAAATATATAGAGTGAACATCCACCTGAGCTATCAGCAGGGACTTCAAGGGAGTTTGCACAGTCATCTCATGAGCAATATAATGAGGAAGGTAAGTTGGTGCAGAAGCTACAGAAAAGGTTTCCCAAAGTAACTACAAAATTTCAGTAGCAGTTCGACAAGTTATATCTGACATTTGTTAAAACCTCATCTCAATGAACATCAGTTGCAATCCACAAAATTCAATTATTTGAAAGCTAATAATGACCCCACAATTCAAGCAGATGTTAAGTAAAGCTAGATGAACTAACATTAACACACATTCAAACAGAGGCTGATACATAAATACTTCAGTTTTGGCCGAAAGGAAACAGTCTCTTTCACATCTCGCACAGAAGACCAAAGCAATAAAGAATTAAATAAAGCAATACCATAAGATTATTATTATCTTATTCATCAACTTAAGAAAACACTTTTGACAAATACATGAAAGAAAAACTTGCAGGATAACCGATCCTGCCAACTAGGAGAAAAAAATAATAATTAAGTCATTTAAATTTGCAACTCAGCCATTAACTAATGTTAGTGCAGCTCTGTACAGCTTCTAATGCGAAATCAGAATACCTGCTTATATATCCAAATATCTGCATAAATCACAACATTTATTACTCTCATAAACTCTGAAATTAGCAAATGACATCTTATTTTTCCAGTACATCTTTTAAAGCCCCAATTCTCATTTAGTTATATGATGCTCCATGAATTCTGCAAAAGACAGGACTTCCAAATGCATTTAAAGAACAAAAAATTAGGCACTAGGAAAAATCCTGTAAAAGGCACAATTACTTTTTAACTTTTTTCATATATATATATACACATACACCTATAGAATACGTATCTGTAAATATATTTATATTCTTTATTTCTTTTTTGAAATGGTATAATGGTAGTGCCACTACTGCCCACAATATTTGAAACACCTTTCTCTCCTAGAAAACCCAAAGGAAACACTACTTGTTTGTTAGTTGCTATATTACATCTTGAATGTTGTCTCATTGTTTCAGACAGCCATCAGCTATTTTTCTTTTTTTTTTTTTAAGATCTCTCTTTTTCTGGGGAGACTGAAGGTTGGTGTTAAAGTGAAAGAGAAGGGGTGGCAGCAAAGACAAATTGAGGTTTTACAGGTTGACAGTCTGGGGTTTAAAATAATGGCAAGTTGTTCCCAAATGTGTTTCAAAACCTCCCTGGCTTATATTTCTTGAATTTTTTTAAACTCTCAAGAATTTCTGAATTCTTGGTGGAAAAGCAAGAGCTGTAAGACTGGCTCATGTACACCATAGCAGATGAGGCATTTTTTAAATGGATTCTGAACTTACATTTTCTGGTTCAACTCCAATGTCTTCACAAAATTTCTCCATACCTTCTGGCCCTACAATGTCATCCGTGCCTGCAAACAAAATGCATCTTACTTATCTCTAAAAATTAAAATAGCCTGTCCTTTACAGCACAAAAGAAGTGCAATCACACAGTACAACCTAACTTTCATAGTTTGTTTGTTTTGACATAACTATTTCCACACTTACTATCAGACTTGGATACGCTCAGAACTTTATCTCACCTTTGAAAACAGAGAAACTGTAAAAGAACTTTTCATCCCTGCCAATTTTTTTACTCATTTACTGAGATAATCTTGGAAGTGTAAATTAGTAAGATTTTTAAGAATGCACTTAAGATTAACAGAACACCCACATAATATTACCATGCTTAAATGACTGGATGATGGCTAGTGAAACTCATTTCTTGGCTTGAATGTCTACTGTCATCATAAGATCAAATCACATAAAAATGTGATGTACAGGATACAAGACATTATCATTCCCAGAATCTCATCCCTCATTATCTCATATACTATCTTTATATAATGTCATCCTGCTTATTCATATTGCTACACCATGGCCACACATCATCTGAATAATAGTAACTGCAACGGAAAGGAAATAATTAATTACAGTTATTTCTTTGCCTACTTAAAAGGAAAAAAAGATTCAAAATATAAAAGCTATTAAAATGCACTACTAATAAAACATGGTCTTAAATCAAGATTTTTGTAACTTCTATAATACTCCTGAAAAAATTAAACAGGCATTAAGAATTATACTGTGCACTTCTATTTTTAAATACACTTTAAGTGTTTGAACTATTTTGTTAAGAATTATTTTACTCATGTTTAAAAGGGCTCATTTGAAAAAAAATACAGGCTGAAATGCCTACTTTCCTCCAATATAAAGATCACATGTGCAAGAAAAACAGCGTTTATAAAGGGAAGATCAATCTGTATTTTATTATTGGGTGATCTACTCCAGAAATAACAAGGTTTAATTATGTCTTTTCCCATCTTCTCATCACAGCCTCTCAGTTCTCTGAGTGTACACAACAGCCTTTAAAAAGATTCATTCTGTAATGCAAAAACACACCAAGGGAGGGGAAAAAAAAACCCAAATGCAGTGTCAACGTCTGCATACATAAAGAAGACTTATGAAGCAAGAACACAAGAGATTATTCCTTGAAAATTCAATTTTTAGAATGTTACTCAATACTGTAAACAGAATCGTACTCTCCACTTTTCTGTGTTTTATCTTGGTGTGTGCATCCAGTGGAAACACCAAAGTTCTTTCACAAACAGCCTTCCTTTCATCCTTTCTTTCCATGAAAGTCTTGACAAAAATGAGTCATGCCTGTTGCTAGAGTAAAAAAATAAATCAAGCTGGTCAGAAAGGCAGAGAATCTAACAGGTTAGATTTGGCTTGAATTTGTCTGAATCTCCTCTCACAGACTGCCACAGACAAGTGAGATCTCAAAGTATTTAATTTGATTTATATAATTTTATTAGGAGAAAAAAATGTTATTACATCAAATTAAGTCGGTCTTCGTTATGTTTAAGAAGTAGACAAAACAGAACAAGCTGTGAGACATGTTATCCAAGACAGCATCAGAAAACTGCAAGATGACATTAACCATCTATTTAACTTCTTTCTGGTCTTTACAGTCATGAGATCATTTTTACCCATACTTGCAGAAAAACACATGCAGGAAAACAAATACAACAACCAACTTCACTAATAAAGGATCACCTTTTGTGACCGCAGACCATAATTAACATTCCTAGATGTAATGCCTGAAGAAAGTTCTCATACACAAGGGCAAGAATAAATAATACAGGTTACCTTCCCTCTACCTTGTGATGGAAAACTATCTGATAAAACTAGTATGGGATATTTGAATTAATTCACTTCTTTGCTTGAAACCCTAAGCACCAGATTCAGCAGGAACAAAACTAATGTTACTACCTCCCTCACCCTTCGGGTTTATTTAATTAAAGATACACCGCTTCTCCTGAGGCTAATTCTGTACTGTTCAGCACTATCATGACAGACGACAGAGGTAACAACATTTTCAATGGAAGTACAGCTTTAACTGTAGATTTGAATAGTAATGTATACATGTTCCACAACATTTCAAGTTACACACCTTCTGAATTCTTTTTACAGGATAGAGACAAAGACAAAATTGAATCTTAAACTCTTCAACCTCATGCTACACAGAATATAAGGAAAGTTTCTCTAAGACTTTTACAAAAAATCCTTTATATTCAGTCTTTCAAAAGCTCAGTTAATGCAATTTTCATATTCCAATATAGATTAAATTGTTCTTGGTAGGAAATCTGCATTTCACACTTACCTGCATATTCATAGAACCATTCTAAGCATCTCTTACTTGAAAAGACTTCTTCCTCTGCTTTTATTCTAGTTGAATCGTATTTTCTATACATACTTAGAAAAAAGAAAGAGAAACAAGTAATTAATTCATCAATATTTTTTAAAAGCAATGTTTTAGTCAACAGCCACTCTTAGCAGAAACATTATTCCTTTCAGTTTACCCAACTTTCTGTCCTCATATCCAGTCATTTGGAACACTGCTTAAGAATCACTGAAACTAGATACTTTGTTTGCTCACTGTCATACTTCCACTGATTCATAATCATTACCCATGTAAATGACCTTCCCCTAAAAGGAGTACAGGTGAGTTCAAATTCAACCCCAAACAGTTCTGTCTAAGTTCACAGTAAGGCCTTGCCTTACACCACCAGTTACCACAGTCAACTGATGGGCTGCAATATGGCTGTGGGTCTATGGCCAGAGTAATTCCATGTCACAGTCAACACAGGTCCTACCTCTAGGTGCACACATACTTTGTGCACTTTGAATTATTAACTAAAGAGAACTGCAAATACTCTTTTTGCTGCCTCAAAAAATGCTACAAAAGGCACAAAGGCCAAAATAGACACGACCCATATTATTCTAAAGCCAGTAAGTTGGTAACACAAAAGAAGCACAGAAATAAGGTTAAAAGTCCTCATCAACAATAACTCAAGGAACATCGTTCCTCATGGAGTAAAGAATCATCTGAAAAGCTGGCCCCTTTCCCCAGAGACTACCAGCAGGGTAATGCTCTTCTCCTTTGATAAGAAGTGTATGAAATTTTAACTACACTAAGCAAACAAATTTAGTATCTGAAATGCCTAAAGCACAGAAAACATGACAGAAGTTGAAGGGTTACTCCACCCCAGTTAGACCTTCTGAAACAGGGACAATATCATTGTGCTTGCTAGAGGAAAGAAACTCAGCAGCCCAAGTAGTTATCCACCACTGCATATGCATTCTCTGATCCATTTCCACCACTCTTCAGTAGCTTAGGCTCATAAAGGCTGAAAAGAGCAACAAATAAATGGTTTACTCTAGAGGAGATAGCCAAGAACAGCTCTGTAAGTGTTCCAAGCATGCAGAGCTTCCTCTCACAATGTCAAATCCTGCTGGGGGAGGACAATGAAGCAGCTAACTGGTTCAAGGAGAATTTTGAAACAATTTGAATAATGAAATTAATTTAGAGTTGATTTCATCACTGTTTTGTCCTTCTAGAAAGACACGTAAAAGACAACTAGATTTATGAGCTTAGAGTACACTGATCCCCCTATCCTCCACCTAGCTCAGCTATCATCTGTGAGGAACTGTAGCTAGAAGTTAATGGCACACGGATCATTCTGACAGGAATTCAAAGAAATATTTCATGTTTAATGTCATAGTTCCTTTAAAGCAGCTAACCTTTAGAAAAGTAATACTAGTCAGAACAAAATGATAAATTGCTAATTGGAAGATAAATACAAATGAGGCTCTTAAGAAATTTCTTAAGAAAAATTGACGCTGTACTGAAACACACTGATCTGCAACAAACTGGAACACTGCACAGAAATGTCAGCCATATGTGTTCCAAACACACATACATTTACCCACAATTTTAGGTTTGGGGCTTTTTTTCATTTTGAAAATACTCTTTTCCTATTTGAATTACCTATTTTGCATAAGCTGTACTGAAGTTGCAAAGGAAAAGGGTGACAGCACTGCTCAGTAAGTAAAGAGCTAATCCAGAAGGTGTAAGTCTGAGTTGGAGTAATTTTTTTTTTTTAATAGGTTTGATAACATTTTCATACTTGCAGAATGAACTGTGATTATGAAAGACCTATCCAATAATTTTTAGGCTGTTCTGAATTCAGAGCAATCAAGACAAAGAAAGGAGGCATTCTGCCACTTTGGCAAAAGTCTTAATTACTCAGTATCTCCTTTTTTGTCACAAACAAACGTGACAAACGCCAAGTAGAATACCAAGTTGGAAACTGTAGCAGGAGCTAGTCAACATCTTTATTCTATTCTCTTTATTCAAGAAGTCTGTAAGAGTACTGCTGAGACCGAGGACATGGCAAAGCTAATGAGGTTCACAAAGGAAGATATTTCTCACAAGACTCAATGCTTTTTCTTACGAAGGGATGATAACCAATTGCCTTGCCCTACTTGTTCATGTAACTCATCAACACATTAAGCTGTCAGTATGCAAACAGTGGATTTAAGAAGGAACCCTCAAGAAACAGACTTATTGACAGAGCTGTAAGTCATCCAGGTACTTCAGAAAAAAAGGTTTCCTGCATCTACAAATGGCAGAGCTCAATACTGCAGCCTGGAACAAGACATCAGTGCCAGAAGTACGTGTAATAGGAATGGTGAGCAAGAACAGAACAGCCCTTTTTATACATTCTCTGCATCTGCACGTAGCAGGTTTTCAGACAACTGATATGAGATTAAAAGTCACTTGTGTTTAAGGCTAAGGTCACAGTTTAGGAACCACAGGAAATAACAGTAGTAATTATTAAGTCCATGTGCCCAACATACGGCCAAGTAACTCCAATGAAAATGCTCTTGACTCAAATTTATGATTGTTCAAAAAGCTCAGTACCTGACTACTGGAGTTCAATTTTTAAGAAACCAGAACTGATTACAGATATTCTAGCTTGTGCCAGTTCACAAGTTCAGAAAATAAAGTCAAAAGGGATATAATCTTGAGCTATCCCACTCTCTGCTACAAGCTAATTAGTCAGATATGCATTAACAGTGCAGGTGCCACCATCACATTTATAAGGAAAACAGACTATGCATGGCCTATAAAACCATGCCACAAAAACAGTTGATGAATCTCAGGTGTCTTGGATGCCTCAACCTGATGGAGCTAATAGTAGATTACATATTCTGCAAGACAAGGATCACTTGAAAAGAAGTATGACAAAAATGGGTAACAATAATGCCAACCCAGAATTAGTGATCTCATGTATAAAGACGAACTCTTTCCTCTCCCTACTTACTCCAAACATTAAACGAGTTTCTCACTCCAGTCTAGCCAAGCCAGCTACTTCTACTAGCAAGACTCCTAATCCTAGTGAAGCAAGGTGAGTGGGGAGATGCAAACAAGTAAGTAGACAAGTATCTAAGATTACTCAGCCTAGGACAACTTGGTTCAATCTGGCAGCACAGAGTAAAGGTGTTTTCAAGGACTAAATCCACTGAACTATAATTAATATGGATTTGATTATCTCAAGAACCATATTTGCAGAGAAAAACACAAACTGGTAGACACATGTGGCATTTATTTTGTATCTTGCAATATTCGTCATCTCTTTGGAATCTCTCAGTACGTACTGCAAGATGATGTGCCTTGTCTTTGTTCTAATGACAGCATCTTTTGCTATGCAGAAAAACACAAACTGCCAGAGTGCACAGGTTAGATATCAGAATACTTTGGGAGTACGAAAAATCTACTGAACAGATCTGAGTTTCAAACAGCAAGTCCTCAATAGCTCACAGCTTCCTCAAGATGACCAGCACCAGTACCTTCAAACAGATGGACAACTATTATGCCAACCAAGCTCTGCTTGGTAATTTGCTTCTGTATTGATGGTCTGTAAGAGGAAACTGCAGTGTCAGTCACATACCAGACGTGAATGAACACACTGCTCAAAAAAAAAAAAAAATAAAGGGCGTAGGGGGACACATAAAAAACAGGGGAAAAGTAAAAAACTCAAAAAGATGCCTTCCATAAAGGAAGGGCAAATGAATATACCTGGTACTTTTGGTACCAGAATTTGTATCACTGTCAAAGAATGCTGACACTGAAACAGGATTGCTAAAGGGCATTTTCTCTATCATCAGTTAGAAAGGTGCATGCACAATTTTTTCCCAGAGTGTCTGCTATACCCGTCACTACCAGACACTACCAAACTCAGAACCTTTGCTTTTAGAATTACCCTTTCATTTCTGAACCATGTCATGATACCCATCAGGAACAGCAAGAAAAAAAAAAGTATTACCTATAGGCATAAGTATGTATTTGCCCCTCAGATGAAACAAACATGTAGGTACAGTAACTCAGAAAAATATTCACTTGAAAAATAGTATTTTTTGTTAGTTTAGCATGACACCATGTCAAGACAGTGACAGCTATATACAAGTTATTTGTAACAAATATCTCTGTAAGGAGCATTTAGGTTTTTCTTTTTTATTATCTCTTTCTAACAGCCATTTTGTCAGCTAGAGAGAGGAAAGAATGTGGGACAGGGCAGGGCAAAAGCAACATGAGACAACCTGTCTAAATTTTGTAAAAGTGATATCAGTTACTTAACCACATCAAAATGAAATAATTTTCTCAGAGATGCTTGCACCTCCATTATGACCTAAGAGCTGACTCAGAACATCCATGTTTGAACTTATATTTGAAACATTCATGTGAGCTAGGGAATTGTAATATACCAGCAATAAATGTAAGACAATGTAGTTTATAATTTAAAGTGCTATAGGCCAACATTAACAAAAAAAAAATTTAAACTGCATGTCTAGGCATTTCATGCTTCTTTGAACACATGGTCATCCACATCTTTTCCAGATTTTCTTCCCTTCCTAACTGATTTGGTGGGAAAGCAAAAGCATGAAAATTCCATACAGCTATTATGGGGTGACTCGGCAAGTCATTGTAAGAGTTGATGGTTGCTGCCAGCAAAAAGAACAAGGTAAGGGCAATTCTCTTCAATCCACTGCAGTCTTCAAAGCTGGGTTATCTACTGCTCTGAGCATGTTTCACCTGTACTGGAGTTGGTTACAGCTCCACCCACAGCCCCTCCCATTGCAGCAACGCTGGGCTGTGCAGTTCCAGAATACTCAAACCAAGATCAGTGAAAACATGGAGTTCAGTTCACACAAAATACTCTCTTCATGGTGGAAGCTGGTAATAATCCATTGAGGAGGAAAAAGAAAAGAAAAAAGGAAGGGGAAAAAAGCTCCATTTTATTATGGTAAGTCAAAATTTAACCTCTCATGAAGATCTACAGCCTGGTTATTTCAGATGGTCAATGCTTACTGAATGAAGACATCAAGAAACTCACCAACAGAAGCTTTGTTTCTAAGCAACCAGAACATATTCAAAATCTTTACTGGATTTTGTTTGAGTTTTTGGATTTTTGTTTGAGTAGTTGAACTGAGTAAATAATTGCTTCCAGATTATTTATATTGTGAAATATGCAAACTTTTGGTTGAAGAAGATGCTCCATACTACTTCCATTAATACTAATTAATTTAAAATTTTGGCTGAGAATTTTCATCAATGCAGCACAATGAAAGTATTTTAATAAAGCCTTATCTATTCACTCACAATTATGATTCTAGCAATAATTTCATAAAAATTGTAGTAGAAACAGAAGGGTGGGAGAAGAGATGTTTTGCAATTTGCAAGACATGACAAAAACCATTTGAAGCAACCCTCGGGACCAACTTACTTGACTGTTAAGTTTTATGAATGAATATGCCTTATCTCTCCCTGTTTAAAGACTTACAATCATATCTAAACTGTTAAATGCTTGGAACTTTATCAGGCTTACTTAATGAGGAGTATGTGTAACAACACACAGGCTGATAGTCACATGCCCAGTTTAAGGGAAGTGCACTGAAAAGCTATAGAAAAAGCTATAGAAAAATTATACTTGTGTATACCTGAAAATCCCTACTTCAAGGAAAAAGATCTACACATTTTTGACAGCTGGGAACACAGGCGGTCTGCATGGGGCAGGACCAAACCACTTAGTAAACAACAACAGAACAAAAATCAAACCAACTCTCAATACCACAGGTTTTGAAAACTTTGAAAGTTAGTACACTCCATGTTAATGACACCATGTTTTCAAAAATTACATTTTTCCACTACAGAGTATGGAGTTTACTATTCAATAAAGAAAATCTGTTTTTCATATAAGTAGGCCCTTTTGTGGTTCCTACACACATAAGGGTAAATTGATTGAAAATATTTATCTAATTGTTTGAAAACATAAATATCAGGGAAGTAGATAAATATTCCTAGTTTTCATCCTCCTAAGGTGACAATACGCATTACAGCAAGACTTTTGCCCTCAGTGTGATTCCAGAATAAGGACTAGAATTGTTTTTTAAATGAGACTGTCAAAAAATTAAGACATTAATACATACAGCTCATTTTTCCCTAAGGAAAAAGAATAATATTTGGCTAGATATTGGGTAACAGATAAACAGCATTAGACAATTACACAGTGAGGACTATCTTTTTACCTAGCAAGTATCTTTACATGAATCTTGCTTTACCTTTCTGAAGATGCTTAACACAGTGATGGAAGAGTGATGTACAGCAAATGTAATTTTAACTCCAATTTGAGAATACTCTATTCTCTGACAGTTTTAAGCACAATAAAGTCAAGACTGTGATATTGAGATAAAAACACAAACTAAGTCTTCAAGTCATTATGTTCAGGTTAGCACGTGCTAAACTGTTTACTTCCAACAGCTATTCTTTAAGGCAAGATAAATCTTACTGTGATCTATAAAACACTTGAGTTTTTTTATTATACATCACCTGGTATAAAAATTCCCTCCCACTGAAACACTCCATTCATGCACGGTTCAAGGTGATGCTATGAACATTAATTAAGAGAATTCAACCTCTTATTACGTAAGGGTGGAATACTAGTGAACGTGTTTGGAATCTTCCATAATCAATCTGTGCACTAGATCGGCATTTCCAAATAATTTCACAACAAAGAGATTTGTTCCTATAAATGTTTTTCCTCAATTGCCTGTGCATTCCACTAATGCTTCTGACATGAGGCTGTATTCCTAACAGCCTGGAAGTAAGGGTATAAGATGTGTTTAAGTTTATGACTTAAAGAGTCTTTAGAAACTATCTTCTCTTTCAGCATCGAGACCTGCTGAAAGAAACTTTATGAAAGAATGCATATCTAAAAATATTACTATTAGATTCAAAGAGATTATAGGAATGAATCAAAAATAGTGAAGACTGAAAATACCACCCAACAAAACACTCCATGTACAGATTAAAAAAATACATGCATTTTTTTAATGGACAAACCACGAGAAATCAACATTCAGTCTCAGCTGTGGTAACACCACTAACGATGACATCCTTTGAAAATCTTTGGACTACTACCTAATATTTTCCCACTGAGAACAAACAGGACACTTGCAATGACTGAATTTGTTAATGTTGACCCTGTAAGTATGCCACTATAACTGAGAAACATACAAAAATTTATGTCATTCCATTAAGTACTTGAGGCGACAAATCACTTCTGTTAGGAAATACAGTCTTTTCTGGAGAGGACACAGTGTAGTTTTCCAGACACTGACTGCCCTTCTTCACTTAATACAGAATCCACACAGACTAATGTCTCTTGAAGGCTTATCCTAAGTTACTAGAATGCAGCTTCTAGGAAGTCTGTCTCTAAAACAGAAGCTGAGAACTGGGCCTAGGAGCCCCTTATTCTATAAACTGGCATTCCACTGTCCATACTGTTTTTACTTTTTTACTGTATATAGCATTCTCCGCACACAATGCAAGCAGAACTGGCTTTGCAAATAACGAGGTATGCTACAGCACACTGCTGTAGAGCTTCCTGATTTCAGACTGATTTCTGCTCGACTGAGATGTCTGATCCAAAACCCAAACTTGACAGGTATGAACTCCACCTGACAAAACAAGCAAGGAATTAGGAGACTGCTTTTTGACTAACCTGTTCACAGAAGGTTACAGGGGTAAAAATCCTTCCTTGAAAGAAAACAGAGCTTCGAGACCAGGCTGAATGTCCAGCAAATAATTTCATATTGCCAGTCATGCTGAAATAAAAAACTGTTTTCTTGAAGACCAAAACAAAAGAAACACTCTGGGAAGCACAGAAGGCTCAAAAACCTTTAGAGGAAGGAAGTCAGATAAAAATTGGAACCACATCAGAGGATATAACCCCATGGTTCATGACTAGCAGATCTGGTTTCTCCTCCAATTCTAAAAGCAGGCTGAGGTCTTCCTTTTAATAAAGACTTACATGGCAGTAGAATGAAGACTAGATCCATTACTTATAAACTGAGAGACATATAAAAAAAATCCTTCAAATTACATTTTCAACAAGCTCTTAAAAACTATTAAATATATAGTATTGATAGAGCAAAAAAAATCAAGTTTTTATAATTTTCTTATGTAATTACACAAATCAGTATTTCTTACTTACAGACAAGCTTACTTTTTAGGGGGTTGCTTTTTTCTATCATCAGTGTCTTGGCTAAGGTAGGTAGAGTTCAGTTTTGTGAACCTCTCTATATTCTAGAAACGTTCTGTCCTCGTATTGCTTCCATATTGCATGCCTATCTTTGAATAAGCTGTAATGTCCTCTATCAACTATTTAGCTTTTATATTTCATTATTTCTGAAAAGCAAAAAAATTATTAAGAACATGAACTGCTTTTTGCTCTAGTTAGTGTTACAAAGCAATGAAAGAGAGAGTTGAAATCTTTCTTCTGCATCAACAGATCATTTAATAAATTCCAGTGCAGTTACAGTTGTGCAACTCTATTAAACACAATGGAGTTACGGGGGCATGACCAGAGGCTTAATTTGGCTACCAGTATTTTTCTTACTCGTACTAGAGTATAAAAAGGACAGTACCCAGCCTGATTTCAGGCTGACAGTTAGGAGAAAAATGCCTCTTTTAACCTCCCTGAAGGTACTTGCTATGGAAGCATGTGTTTTCTGAGACACCAGTAATATATGAATGTAACAGAGCTCAAATTCCACTGACTGATGCAGTGGCAAGCAAACTTTCTAGTTGTATAAGCCACTTTTCAACATCAGAACAGTCCTGCATCTATCATGAAGGAGTGTACAGTTCTATACTCCCACAAGTTCTGAATTTAGTCCACATAAATAGTGATTCTTGCACACAGGGAGCACATTCAATCTTTCTGAATGACTCACTCAACGTACTACACACACTGGAAATCCAACACTTGCAGAGGTCTCAGCTATCCAATACCTATGCCAAAAGAATACACTGTTCATGCACACAGCTATAACCTACTTGGCTTCTGTTGTCCAGTGAGAAGCACCTCAATAACCACTGAACCACTGGCTATCACCTTACCTGGACAATTTCCCCTTACATGATCAGTATCAAATCACAACGTAAAAGGGAGAGACTAGCAGGATTTCAAGTAAGAGCTGAGTGGACTATAACTACATTCACTTTTCTGACAGGCTGGAGATTGATAATGCCCAATCCAGATCTTATGCATGTGTATGGGAAAATACTACTGCATTGCTTAAAAGTTGATTTTGAACAAACAAGTATGTATTTTGACAGCTGGCAACTAGAGCAAGGAGAAGTTCCTTACATACTTCTTGAACAACTAGAGAAAGGTGAGATGCAAACTGAACCTACATATACTTATCAATATCCCACAGTTCAATCACCAGCTTTGGTTCCACATTGAGAAACCAAGCAAATTTCAATATAATTTCCATTAGTATTTACACACATCATATATCAGCTATTCAACTTTAGATATTCCATCAATCTTAGCTCATGGTAAGATGACATACCCATCATGTCTACTTTTCTTAGCAGATAAATCATCTCCTGCTGCAGGTCTCCTCTTTTTCCTTGGAGGCATCACTTTACTAAAGCAGTCTGATGAACTGCAAGACCGAAGACTTCCTACAGAGGGAATTAAAAACACCAGCACAAAGAAATGAAACTGTTGCAGACCAGTTAAACTGTGTCCACTAATAGGCATATTACAAAGGGAAGGGAAGGGAAGGGAAGGAAGTTAGTGGACTTAAAAATTATAAAAGAAATGGTCTCCTTTCAATAGCAAAATCCATCTCACTTTTACATGGTGTTCTTTGACCAGATTTCCATTAAGGTCAAAGGTACTATACCAAAATGTACAGTAGCACTAGTATTACTTCAGTCTAACAGCAGTCAAGAACTGAAACTATCCTGAAGAAGTATTTAAGTCCTCAAAAAGTCATCCTTATTTCCAGTCATGTATTCAAAACAGAACTTCTAAGAGTTGATCACTGCTTTTTGAAATACATATGTGAGTGAGCACCTACCTCTAGAAAACAGAACCCTTTCTTTTCAAGCCCCAAGCTTTTTGTGATACAGAGAGCAAGAGGTAGGAAAGGTTTTGTTTGTTCTTTGGCAAAAGGGTTTTTTTCAGGTTTTTTGGGAGGTTTTTTTTTTTTGTTTTGCAGGGACAGGAAGAGACAATCAGCAACCACCAGGAAAAAAGTAAGTGGTTAGCTGTATTATTTGGACTGAATAGTTCTCAAAGAATGAGGGTCCCCAAGTAGGAAACAGCCAATTCAAGACACTGATGCCAATCAGGTGGCAGTCTTTCCATCCCCTTCTCTCAGCTACATACTCCTATGTCTCTGGTAACTCTTCAGTGTGCCAATCCAGCTCACCAAACCTGTAGATAATTAACCAAAGAAAAAAAGAATAACAACTTCCTGTACATGAGCACAAGAAAGAGCACAGGACCAGCCCTTTTGATCACAGCAAGTCATTAAATTGCTTTTGCTGTCTCATGAAAACAGTAGGCTAACACTCTGGGCAAAATTTTGTCCTACTTTCATATGCTGAAGACCACACTGACACCTGAGAAAGGTGTGTGTAAGAGCAGCTCAAAGAGCTATCAAAGCTCTAAGTGTTACACAGAGAATTTTAAAAGAAAAGGAAGAGAGAAGTGAGGTATAAAAATCCAGACACAAAGCGATGCCAAAGAAATTTGCAAGAAAATATTAAGAACTCCAGCATTCCTAAGCTGCCTTCTCTTTGCTACAACAGCATCCAAGTATAGCTATGCTCAATTAAGATGCCCACAAAATCTTGTATCTTACATCACAGCACAGAAACAAGCAATAAAATTTTGACTACTTTTTGACACCAAGGGAACAGACTGAAATCAGAGGCCCAATTCCCAACAAATACTGACAGCAATCTTTTGCTTACCTAATCTTCGAATCTTTGAAAGGCTCTCTCCTGTTATAGGAGAAACACATGTAAGGAACCTTACAGCCTCACAGGCTTTGCTACATGTATGTTATTTCAAACATGCACAGAAACTCTTACACATAAGAAAGTATAGATTTTTCTAGTATTATGTAAGATGTTCAAACCAGATTTTACATCAAGATGAACTAATCTAGTTTCAACTAATAAAGCTTTTGCACTACGTATGCCTTCTTTGGTATTAACTTTATATTAATTTCTATTAAGAAGAAAATTAATCTCTCTAGTTCAAGAAAAACTCTCCAATTCAAAAAATTCTTCCAATATATTCTTTTTTTTTTAACCCTAAAGCTCCCACACCAGCGTTCTCCCAGGAAAGTACGGCCATACACTATCTTTTTGAAAGAGAATTAAGAGTATTGTAAATTCAAATTACAATTTAACTAGTCATCAAAAAAACTTGCAAGTATTATACTCTATAAACTATTACCACATGAAAAAATCCTAATGGCTGTGTCAGAAGAACATACTTCTAGAAGCACTGTCCAGAATGCATTACAAAAGGAAATTAACAACAATAATATTTATTTTTGTCTCACCAATAGCAGATATATTTGAAACAGGTAACCCAGAGACCATAAAAAACTCACAGTGCACCTAGTGCATTTTACTACAAATTAAACTAACGACAGAACCTGACCTGCTGAATGTCATTTGTTCCATCTGATTATGCCTGCACATTAATGATACTGAAAAACTGTATTCTCGTAAGTTATTGAACCTGTGATATTTTATCGTTTAGATCAAATTTCTAAAGACTCTGCCAGTTAGTATTTTTTTAAAGCCTACACAGACTAAAAACATTTAAGATGACAGCAGAACTTAACAGATGGCTAGAAAGAACCAACAGACTTAAGACACACACTGAACTTAATAAATGAAAACGTGATAGTGAACACCTTTGGAAAATATGTATGTACTTGAGTACAACCTGTAGCTATCTCATTCCTTTGAGAGCAAATGGATTGTTTTTAAATGCCTTTCTTTTAAAAAAATAAAAATCCATTTGTGATGGCCACAGGCTTTGGATGCTGGTAAAAAGCAAGAAAAACCACACCTCCCCCTCACCCTCCCCCCCCAAGTTTGTGCAGTTTACTGGTCAGTTGATTGTGAAAAGAAATATGCAAGGCCTCTGTGAAAAGAGAAGCATAGCAAAAGATAAAAATATAATAAATAAAAGTAAAATAAAACAGTTATAGAATAGAGAAATCATTTTGTCAGACCTGCAACCCCATACAAACCAAAGAATTTAACTCAAGAATTCCTGCTTGTACTCTTTGCCTCCTTAAATGATAGGGTATTTCTAAGAAGATTGATGAACTTGTTTTAAAGGCTTAAACTGATAACAGAATTCACTACAACCCAATTTCCCCAATGACTCCTATGAAAAACTTGTACCCTTTTTGGTTTGAATGTATCTAGTTGCAGCTCTCCAACTCACAGAAAAGGGAAGAAAAGAGACAGCTCAGAAATTGGTAGGTGGCTATTAAATGCACATGTACACTGCCCTCACGCACTGACAGCACACAGACACCAGGTGGACAAACATATTGTACATGCTTTCAGAGACTTAACATCTTAATAACTGAGGTCTGGACCAAGTCTTCACTAGGCTTTAGCTGTTGAATAATCTCTAAACTACTAAAAAACACGGTGTAAGAATTTTAATTGCAAAGCATTTCCTTTGTTACTAAAATTGGTGTATTAAATTTGAGGGGCAGTTGTAATTTCTCTGTAACAGCAGCAGAATATTTCTATCTTTCATTTTCATATAAAGCTAAAAATTATCAGTTTGGGTTTTTTTAGTTTGAACTCCTGCAATTTCTTAATTTACAGTATAACTCACTAAGCAGCAGCAATATTAACCTTTCCTACACAGAGCCTTCTAATTCTAAATGTAATTTCTAGGTCTAGCACTGCACAACTAATTTCACTTCCCAAAGATCTGACCATCTGCAAACAAACATGCAGCTACCTCTGACTACATGAGAAGTTTGACAGAATTTTACTTACCAAGTGCAGCTTCACTGATGTGATTATCTTCAAAGTTTCTCACTCCTGGGTCTCAACTCAAGACTGGCAGACCCTTCCTAGTTCTCACTGTTTTTCTGACACTTGAAGCTAGCATTTGCAAGGTAGAGCTTCCAAATGGCTGCTGAATAGGCCACCACCAGCCAAAAGCCTGCTGAGTTTAAATGCTGTTCGCCAAACATCCTATTCAGTACTTCCATATTTGCAGGAGACAAAGCTTCCAAAGGGAAGTATCAACTCAAGAGCTAAAATTCACCCTAGGAAATTTAAAACAATATACAAAATAAAACCCACAAGGGAGGACAGTCCTAGAATAGCAACAAAACCAGAATAAAAAAAAGGGAAAAAAAAGTCAATAAAGAAGAACTCTACAAGCTGTGTCCCTACAGAAATGATTTACAGGCATGGAATTTTCACCTTCTCTCTAGATAAAGCCTGTGAATAATCCTGCTCTCCTGATGCTTCAGTAGAAGGATGCTTCAAAGGAAAAATAATTAGAAACTGTGAATGCTGAAGCAATTGGGAAGATAGAGCTGCTCACTTAAAAATGCAACAAGACCACCACAAGCACAGTTAACAATCATCAATTTTCAGATACAAGATGAGAAAAATAAGATACTCATCAAAACATTAAACAACTTGCAATCCTGTTATAAAAGGAAAAATCATCTTCTCTGTTTTGAATTCCATACTACAGAATTGCTTTGGACTCAAGAGGGGTTTCTTTTTTAATATAAAAAAAGAAAAAACCAGGAGAGGCAAAAGCAATTTCTCCCCCTCCAAAGCTTCAAGAACAGCAATCAAGCTTTGTTTTTGTTGAAGATATTACCTCACTGTTTTAAACAAGCCAGGTGACAACAGGAAGCATACTTTTAAAGACTTTTTAGTCTGGATAAGTCAGACTTAATTACCAAATCATGACTTTAAGCTATTAACAAGCTGCAAGATTTGTAGTTATGACATAAAAACAACTATTACTTCAAATGTGAGTTTTCCAAGTTAATGCATATACATACTAAAACGAAAGGTTTACACAGTCTGAATGCCTGCTGTTCTTACACCTACAAACAGGTGAAAAGGCAAAGGCCCCTGACACATTTGAAGTCTACCTTATTTTTCAGATAGATGTGCATACTGAATGATAGCACATGAGACTGCAATCATTGTAGGGGACTTGAATTTTGAAACAAAATCCATCTTAGCTCTCAAATCACTGAAGGAATTTTGAAACTGCCACTTCCCTGTAGTTCTTTGATGTTGTAAGGCCTGGTTCCAGAAAGGAAATCTGGCTAATACTTTGAAAAGATACAATTTGCTTTAAGTAATTTAGATGTCCAATACATTTACTGCTAGCTTAGAAACAACTGCTTTGAAGTAAATGTAATATGCATTTAAAAGTTAATATTATTATTAATAAATATTAACCTAAACCTAAGATTTTTGAAATAGCTTTTAGAAATCTCAACCAAATTTAGATATGCATTTATTAAGTCATCCCAAAAGCAAAGTCCACAATGTAGTAACAATAACCACGGTAATTGTGTCAGAAAATTAACAGCGATCTTTAAGAATAAGGCCTGGGCCAGAAGATTTAGTGTTAAAATAATCTCAGAACTATAAAAAAAACCTTTATATGGGTTTGGCAACATTCAAACCTTTTGCAACAGTTCTTAAGCTGACTTTCAAATGAGTTCTAGACACAGAATCTCAAACTCACAGCACCTAGGCAGTTCTATAAATCGCTTAACAAAATTAATAGGTCTTGACAACTTCTTACTGGGAAACAGAAGTTCCCAAAGTTTAGGCACATTGAAATCAAACAATTTGCAAAATAACTCTTTATAGATTTGCGTAAGTCTCTCCAAGTAAGATGTTTCAGAAGTGTCAAGTCCCATACAAAATGGAAACAGGAGACCTCACTGTACTATGTTCACAATGGCCAAAATAGCTCCTTGCATGTGCACTTGTCCTCATATGAGTCAAATCAAGGACTCATTTCAACTGAACATGCCTGGAACTTATGCAAACATTTGGGCTTCATCTCTTTCTACAAGGAGACATAAAATAGGGCAGAAGCATAAAAAATAATGGAAATAAAATTTGAAGATTAGGAGGGAACCTGGCATTATCAACCTCTGCTTTCGGTTCTAATTTCTTATTTGTTTCTGGTTTGAAAGGTTCTTTTATAACTATTGCAAAAAATTAGACTCTTTAGTGGCATTTTGTTCTCCAACTCATCCAACAGACATGTTTAAACTTTCGAAATGGCTTAATTCAAACAACACAATGCAGGCAATAGGTTCCCATGGGTGTCAGTATAAAACTGTTCATCAAAGCCAGTAACATGCTCAAGCACCTTTTAATAGAGGAAATGAGAGCGCCAAGGCTAATTTCTCATACTTTATGACAGAAGTGCTAGGCAAGAGATAAGACAAATTCCAAATACCTCAAGTACATCAACGCTTACTGATTAGTGACAGAAGGGGACTACCTCAATGCTTCACAACAGGTCTTGGTGATCAAGAGTAAACAAAGATTATAGAACACATTTTCACGCATGAAATCGGTAGGTAGCTGTTTAGTTTAGAGCACCTGGATCACATAGGAGAAAATTCTAAGTCTCCATCAGGAGATGGGAGAGGACATCAGTTCTAAAATACAGACATTAAAATCTCTAACTGTCTTGAACCACCTATAACAACCTCTTTTGCAAACACTTTTCATTTACATGATGAGCTAATTTCAAGTACCAAATCACTAACCACACTGAAGGAAAGTATTTCAGAGAAGCCTTTTGTGGCTGGGGTAACAATTCAAGCATGAAACAAAGTCACTTGCCGCTGTACAGAGGAGGGTGCATAATCCCTAAGTGAGCTCTGTCCAATCCCAAACAATGCAGTCCTGTGCACCTCTTCTCATCGCTCTAGGCTAAGAGTGTGCTAGATTTCTAAGTGTGTGCCAGAAATCTCCAGGAGGAGCTGACAGCTCTCCCCACTTTCCTAAATGCTCAAGGTAACATCAGCAGATACAGCCATCACCTGAGGACAGTAAAAAAGCTTTGAGTCAGATGGTAGGACAGATATGGTCAGTTTTAAAGAACAGCTCTGCTGAGTGAGTGATCAGGGCTTGAAGACAGTAAGTTATTTCCCTCCCTCCTCAGGTATCATGCCTGAAATACAGAAAGGAAGGGAGAAAAAGAAATCAAGGAAACTGCCAACTCACAAGTAAAAAGTGCAAACAGAGGTAACAACTCTTGCAAAACATCAAGTCACAGAGCCCAAATGCTGACAAATCGAGAATGGCAGGAAGCTGGTACCGGGCACCTGAGAAGAAGGCCTCGAAAAATGATGACATTTCATTGAACAAAATACAGATATGAGCAATTAAATAGATAGTCCTCAGACACTGACTGAAAATCTGCACAAGAAACAGAAATAACCTGCATCAAAAGCACTCAAGAAAAATGCTGGTTGTTTGGAGCACAGCATTTAAACTCGGTCACAGGCATCACAACAGCCAGAAGAGGTCTTGCTTCTGCTCTGTTCTCACTAATGCTCTTTCAAGACTTAAAACACTACAAGAACATGGATATGCTCTGGCCCAATGGGTTGAGTCCCAGGAGTGAGAGAAATTTTTCATTAAGTCTTCTAAACAAAGAAATAGTAAAATTACAGATACTGCTGAAACTTGTTCAAGTCCTTCATGATTGGATAAATTAAAAGCACAAACATCTGTTTTGAGAAAAACTAAGAAACCCTGGCACTTGTTTCCTAAAACTCCTTTAGCCTTCTAAAACATCATTTTCAGTTATATTAAGAGACAATTCTCTAATAAAGTGTGTTTAAATTGTTTCAATCTATTTTTACTCCATTCCT
The DNA here is from genome assembly GCA_008033365.1 of Pseudorectes ferrugineus. Classification (NCBI taxonomy): domain Eukaryota; kingdom Metazoa; phylum Chordata; class Aves; order Passeriformes; genus Pseudorectes; species Pseudorectes ferrugineus. The sequence goes on from QWTY01013135.1 coordinate 24,999, forward strand.
ATTAAATACCTGTCTGGTGATCGTCTTGACCAACGTCCTCTGTCAGATTCTGCAAGAGAACAGGAAGGATACAGTTAAACAAGATGGTGATCTTCATTCTTCTGAACAGTTTTTAACTTTTACTTGATATTAATATTCATCTTAATTACTTAAGGAACATCTACGTAAGATTGTAGTCTTTGTGTTTTCAGCTCAAATTTACCTAAAAAGTAACCCTTGCAAATTTATCTAAAAAGTTCAAGTAAATTGAATTTGAAAAATATTTTTGAGGTTTTTTCAATCAAAAATTATCAAATTATTTCAAGAGTGAAAATAACTACCCATTAGATGGGGAATTGACATTATTGCATTGAACAATTCCTCCAATAAATGTGGCATTAGAAAGAATTTACCATTTAGCACGGAAGTGGCTTTACTTAAGGATAAACACACATATGTGTTCCAAAGAAAACTGATTAAAAACCAACTGAAATCTTGGAAACAAGTTACCCTCTTCTGCAGGCAGGGTCTTTTCCACTAAATTTGCTGTGTACACACAGAAGCCGTATCACCATTTCCAGCTATGGTTGCAATAAAACAAACATAAATACACAGCAAATAAGCAGGAAGAGTCTTCAAAAAAATCCTTGTTTCACTTTCTGCACGGGTGTAAGAGGACAGCTTGCTCATTCAATATGTTTTTCAGAAGAACTGTAGGAAACCGGATAACTATGATGATTACCATCATTTGATGTAGCTAAGAAAGCTTCTTGTACGGAGGCAACATCTAAATCCAATGTTCAAACAAAGCTCAAACTCCACTCTGACCTCTGGAGTACAATCTTTCACCTTTTACTAATACTGCTTATCTCTTCACCAATTCAAACCCAACAGCCTTTCATACAACAAGGCAGTTATAATTTTTAGAAGTGTAATCACTTAACGATTTCAATCATGAAATATTCTGGACCAAAGCCCTAGCTAATTCTGCTAAGAGAAAATGGCAAGTCATTACCAGCCTATTGAGGGTGTGGTAAATCTTGTGAATATTTGCCAGTGTTGATAGATGAGAATTCAGTTGAAAATCTAGAGGGGGGAAAAAATGGTTTTAAACGTCTGGTTTCCAGATGTAGCAGTCAAGATCTTCTTATGTTCTGCCTATTTAATAAAATCATCACAGAACTATAAAATAAAAGTAATCTCAACACTTTTTCAGCATCAACATTTTCAACACTTGAGTAGAATAACCGAAATCTGCAAAAAGATATCATATGTACACATTTTTCTTAAGGCACGGATGACCCTCAGCAGAACAGAACTATAGCTGAATACAAAAAAAAAAAAAAAAATTACAACTTTTTTTTCCTTTACATTGGGAATGATTATAACTTCCATGTCACCCAGTCCTTCTGTTTCATCTATTCCAAAACCAAGTTAAGTACCATGTAACATTCTAAAATCATTACTAAAAATATCATTTAATTACTAAAAAATCTAATCTTATTAATACACATGTACTTGCCTTTATACTAATTTCCTTGCAAAAAAAGTGACTAGAATACACTTACACAGTTGAAACATGGCTTTTTAATAACAAACCAAAGGTCACAATGCAGCAGCTGTTAAGACAAGAGCCACTAAAACTGACAAAAAAATATTCTGACACTTCTTGGAAGAGGCCATAGCATAGATGTTGATTTTGCTTCCACGCTCCAAATATAAAACACTTGAGTTTGCTTCAGTTGCTAAAGAGCTACAAACTAATTTTTCTCTATTCTTTTTAATTCCCAATTTTTGCTAGGAATGTGTCAAGAACAAAACTGCAAAGTAATTAATTTACAAAAGATCAGCTGAGATCCAGCCAGACAGCAAGCAAACCAAGAAGAATCGCAAAAGCTGAACACAAACCAGCTGAGAGGGCTTAAAGACAGCCAACTACTACAGAGTATTTCCATTTAAACTAAAAATAAATTAGCTACCCCACTAGAACTCATGTGCCAAAACACTCTAGAAAAATGTACTGTATGACAAGCAAAGTATTTCAAGCAAACTTCTTCCGTATGTGAAAAGCTTCTGTATGTGCCTAGTGTCACTACCCAGCTAACGTACTAAAGCATTTCTAATATGAGATATTTAATTTGGCTTTGCCCAGCAGCTGATGCAAGACGCAAGTAAGGTCAAAAACATAATTCCCTTATTTCCATCCAGAGCATTTCGAAGGAATGCTGTCAAGATACATTTAAGATGACCCAGATAAACAAGAGTCATCATTAAACATCCGATTACCAAGTCAGTGAACCACACTGCTATGAAGTTAACAAGTGGAACTGAAGAAACTGCCTGCTCTAAGTGTACTTCTTACACACATCACTAGGGAATTCTCTTGTCACAGTGAATGAAAAAGAAAAATCAAAAGATACTTTTAGGAATCATACATTTCATTCATTATGTCAGCTAGAGTATCATTTAATTAACTGCTATCTATTTCTTAACATGTTGTCCCCAATCCACCACCACAGCAATACAATTCTCTTCTAAGTCAGAAGTACCAGAGATGGAATTTCCAACTTTAGCTAACTTTATATATACAAAGTCAAAGACAATCCAGATCTTCTTACCAAGCTACAATAGGAAGGTCTTGAACCTTGAACAGGGTGCTAGAATTTTTCCTGCATTACGTGCTCAATAAAGTTCCATTTTGCTAGTCAAACAATACTAAGCAGAACCATTCTGCAAGAAAAAAATAACCCTGAGTTTCTTCGTCAACCCTCAATTCAATGTAAAGCAATGAGAAAAAACAAAAGGAGAGGGGGACAAACAGGGATGAGGACAACAGGGAACATAAAAGCCATTCTGAGGAGGGCAAGATTAAAATATAAGATTTGATTTGTTAACTGGCAGATCAGACTAAACTTTCTGGAATACAAATTTTACAGTTTCCTTTGCTGCTTAGCCTAAAATCTACACAAAACATGAGTCATTAGAGAAACCAGTTATATCTGGAGGTAAGAAGCTGAGAACATTAAGCAAATATTTTATTTATTTATTCTAATCTAATATTAATTTTAGATAGCACTCTTAAAAATGATTGAAAAAATATTCTAAAATTAGGATTATATATATAGGTATCATCTTTGAAACAAAACATTCCTAGGCACTTCAAAACACATAGTTCATGCCAGTATGTTGTTTTACATGTCCACTGGAAATATCCATACAAGTTTAAGCTGCTCCCTCAGAAATGGGTTACATAATTATGATGGATTTAGCAGGGTTATACAAATATATTTTCTGGTATTATACAAGAAATATCACACCATATGAATATGGAGGACTGGAGTCCAAAGTTTTCTTTCTTTCATGAGGAAGCTTGCACAGTGTAGGGATGTTATCTAAAACTGAAAACAGGTTTCTTTTACAGTTATAAAAGCAAATGCAAGCAGCACCCATTAAATTAGGGAAGTTAAATTACAGCTCAGGTTATGCTCTGAATTGGTCAGTGGGTCAGTGTTTGCTTTATATTTCAAGAAAGATATACAAAGTATCCTATGCCACTGTGAAAAAGCCTGTTTTTAGAAAAATGTTTTCTAAGAAACAAAATCCAAAAAATAACACCTCCCATGCTCAAATAACACTATCTGGGAAATTAGCAAGGGACAATAATCAACAATGGTCAACATGGCAAGCAATTGGGCAGCTGGCTGCAACTGTATTCTTCAGGAACACACTCTCTCCTCTCCACCTCCCAAACTTTCCACACATGCTTATGCAGCCTCCAAAGTTGTGCCTGCTGACCCCCCTGGTCAGCCCACTACACTTGAAACCTCATCTAGAAAATAAATACACAAACCCTGCCAGCCCAGTGCTCTGAATCAGATCACCAGGGAGCTGCAACACCAGCTAAGTTAGAGCAAGAAACAGGAAAGGTCTTCTGAAGTGGGAGCAGCACAGTCTCTTGCAGCAGCAGCACTGTGTTAGGTTAATCCACCTGTCCATCCGAGCCCCACTGTGAGAGGGGTGATACATCACATGAAGCTACACACTCAACAGCTGGTTGTATGAGCTTTACGTGTATAATGCCATCATGTGTGCAGATATTTTTCACCTGAATACAAGAGTTTCAAAGCAAATGAATTGGTCTGATTTTTTTTTTTTTTTCCTACAGAAACTGCATCCAGCTCTGGGGTCCTCAGCATAGGAAAGACATGGACCTGTTGGAGCAAGGTCACAAAGACAACTGGAGGAATGGAACACCTCTCCTGTGAAGAAAGGCAGAGAGCTAGGGTTGTTCAGTGTGGGGACAGAAGACTCCAGGGAGATCTTATAGCACTTGAAGTGTACTTATAGTACTTTAAGGGGGCTTACAAAAAAGCTGGAGAGGAACTTTCCAGGAGAGCATGTAGTGACAGGACAAGGAGGAATGGCTTCAAACTGAGAGTAGGTTTAGATTAGATATTAAGAAGAAATTTTTTACTGTGAGGGTGGTGAGACCTTTGCACAGGTTGCCCAAAGAAGCTGTGGACACCCCAAGCCTGAAGTGTGAGGCTGGATGGGGCTCTGAGCAACATGGTCTTGGTGGAAGGTATCCGTGCCTATGGCAAGGGGGACTGGAACCAGATTATCTTTCAGGTCCCTTTCAATTCAAGCCACTCTAAGATTCTGATGTACCACACAGTTTATTGACCTCGTATCAGAAGAAGGAAACCTGCTTGCTTTGTAAATACTGAAAGATGATGTGTGCAATGTTTGCTATGACTTTAAGGGGTGTACGTCAAACAAGCACACGTACTTTGTTGATTAAATTATTTTTCATGCAGAGGTTAGCTGATCTTCAGTGAGGACTAAAGCAATGAAAATTCCAAATGGTATTAAATACTTTGCAGTAATTCAGAATGTAATGGCTAAAAAAAAAAAAAAAATCTGAGTAAAATAATTGCAAATCCAGACCCCAGAAAGGAAAGAAATGACAGAGCCAACCTAGTTTCATGGAATTTAAACCTTCTCTGCAGTTTGTCATTAACACAATGTTAAGTGTTAAAGGCTGGGTTAGTCAATTAGTCACAATCATATACCATTTAAAAGTAAAAAGAAAACAGTTTAAAAATAACTTTTAGAATATTATAGATTAAGGTTTAAACTATGGACCTGAGAGTTACAGAGAGGTAAAAGAAACAAGAGCTAGCTGAGCTTGCTTCCACAACAAACTAGAGAAAAAACATTCTACAACCTCTCATAAATGCACACATGAAATACATTAAAGAAAATCAAGAAACTCAATCTTAAATATAATCTTAAATATAAGCAAAGTATACAGGTAAACTGAACTCAAATACTCTACTTTGCTATCTGAAATGAAAAAACTTTAAAGGTCAAGTCCCAATTTTTTAGAAGGAGCAACGTGTTGCCAAACTTATTAAATGAAACCACAAATAAATGCCAAAAAAAAAAAATTACCTGTCTGAACAAAACCTTTAACTTAGTTCCTGGTGTCAAAATTTAAAGCTTGGACAAAACACAGCTACAGGGTGCAGTACAATCTATTAAAAACCTAGTAAAAAATTAACAATAGTAGTAAACAAGATCAGCAGCTGACTCCAAGTTTCCTTTAAAAGCTTCTAAATTTTTTTAGCAAAAAGAAAATCTATACAAAATCTCACTTTAACTGTATGTCTAAAAATAATTATCCTTGATAGATATGCCATATAAATCCTATAGATACAATATTAAAATTTAAATATAGAAATAGCAGTAGTAATAACATAGTAGTAATACTTACTACTGCTAAGATATACCTGTGAACTTCTCAGAAAAAAATTAACAGAAAACACACATCAGGCAAACTCATACCTAAAAATTAAACGAGAATGCTTAGGCTTTTATTTGATTGCTTTCCTTGCTTTCAACTAATAGAACTAGAAAAAACTTGTAGTAGTACTGGCCGTAATAGTTCAAAGTTCTGTTGCCTTAGTTAGCTTTAAATAAACTTTACCTATTCAAAAAAGAATCATTTAATCTTCTGTGAAATATACCACTTTATGTTCTGTAGTCTACTTACAGAATTATCCTAACAGCAATACAATTTATATTGATGAATGATGAATTGATTAATGAACTTAGAAGTTCAGATCTGAAACCTACATTTGGTGAAAGCCCTCAACACTTACATTCAGGAAGCAGAATTTTTATATTCATTACTAAATACAGAAGGCAAAAGAAAAACGTACATCAGTCTTATTTTCACAAAAACATCACAACACACCTGAAGACTGAGAATCCCAAACTGCAGCACAGAGAAGCCAGGAGCTGACTCTGCATTCCTGTCAGAGACAGGATTAAGAATCTATTTCCAATGTGTCTGTAGTTGTACCCCTGCAGGCAGTGACACCCTATACCAGGGCCAGCCTGCAGAAGAAACCTTTTTCCCAGTCCATGATGTGACAACAAGCCTCGGGTCAAGGGAGGCAGAAAACAGGCTTGAAAAGCAGGGTCTCCCTTGATTTGGTGTGGTCAAATAAAGGGCATGATTCAGAAAGTAAGGAAAACAGAAGTGAATTCCAGCTTGGAAAGTAAGGACATGCAATTAGGTGGGATGATCCAACCTATATCTTGAGGAGCATCAGGACCCAGCCATTAAAGCTAAAGACATGATACTGCAGAATGTTTCTCCTGCCTGCATACACCCAGAGCTGCACCAAGCTCAGAGCTACTGCTGACACCAGCGGTATCCAAAACCCACAGTTGCAAATTTGTGTACATTTTCCAAATACAACAGCCTAAAATGTTCTCAAGCAAAACACAGACTGACTTAAGTTAGTAAATAAAAAACCTTACAGAAAACCCAAACCCAAGCAACAAAATGTGGTAGGAATTACCACGCGCACTATAAAACACTTATCATTTAAAGGTAAACATTCACATTCAACTTGTAACATTTGGTATTACCACTCAGAATGACTTACTGCAACAAAATACTTTAAGATCACTGCATGCTATTCTTTTTTCCCCCATAGGAACAAATCTTTATTTTACCTAGGTATTTTTAGAGTACTCTAATCTGAAGGCTTGTTTACAAAAAGAGCTACTGCAGTTTAAAGTTCATTGAGAATTTTAGAGCAATTTAAGCAGTGCAAAATTTGTGTAACTGCTACTTTAGTTTGAATACATTTCCATTTACCTTAAATTGACTGAACAAATAAGAGCTAGGCTAATTCTCCTATACTAACATACAGGATAAAATATTCTGCACAACTGGCTCATGGCAGGATTCGGGTTTGCTTTGGAGGGGGTGCTTTTGGTTGGGTGTTTTGTGCTATATAGCGAAGACCTAACACTAAGTGGGTTTCTGGTGCAAAACATCTGCTTCTGTTGATGAAAAGCGTTCATCCAGTCTAACACTTATTCCACCATCAGATTAATTCAAACAAGTGTCAGTGAGCTAGTTTTGCATCATTGGCTGCCATGACCTGAGCGTTGTTTGCAAGCATTACTCTTAACTTCATGCCAGGTGTCATCTGGCATCCTACAAAGGGCATAAAGCGAATAAAAACTTCGTATCTTGTGCTCCAGCTAATTTAGCAGAAATGCAACCCTGTCAAGCACACACTACTAGGGTATCCAGCACCATGCAGATCTGGTATGCATCACGATGGAGCTGCAACAGCCTAGGAACAGCTATGCCAGTCAAAAGCATTAGTGTCCCAACTGCTTGCTTCTTCCTCCCTGCCAAAATTTACTGACCCCACAGCTCTGCCAGCAGCACAGGCCATGGTCACATTCCCTAACCCACTTCAGGCAAGAAATCAACCCTGTCAGTTTAGACAACTCAAGTAAGTGGCAAGAGCTAACCCAGGTACGTTTGACTAAATGGATTAGAGAGTGCTCCTACAAACCACTTTACCAGCAGTGCAAGGAAAGCAGTAATCTACAGCTAATGAGCAGTAACGAGCAGCTGCAGCAGACCGAGTCCCACAATCTATGCAGCCACACATCTGCATCCCATCCCATCTGTGTCACTCCAGTCAGTTCCCAGGACAAGCGAAAACCCTGCAGCTCTAGCCATATATACATATACACCCACAACCATCTATAGATACACAATTTTATATATATTTACACACCCCCCACTGAACGAACTGTTACCTGTTTATATCTCTTTATGAGCCAAAAGTAAAAATTCTGTTTAACCTCAGACCACAATTTTACATAAAACAACTTAATTGGACTGTATGACAAAAATGCTGGCACATTTAAATGAAGGGTTCTGCTTCAAGCCCCTGTTAGTAGTCTTACTTATTGTAGAAGAAATAACCACACTATTAAATGCTCTAATATTTAAATTGGATACAAGAGTTGAACACTTTCACAGGATGTACTGTACTTCCTAGTGCTATGCTTTTTGGCAAGCACAAGACAGACAAATTAAGCAAGTTATCTTCTTCTGCTTGAAGACATAAACAAAACTAGGAAATAACGCTTTGAAAAAACCCAAAGTCTTTGCTTTCAATACCTGCAAAGAAAGTGGGGGAGGAGAGGAATTAAAGAAAACACAGGATTAATAATTCACTAAGAGTTAGCACAAAAAGTACTCAGACAAAAATAAATTTAAATGAAGTGCTGCAATTACACAACTAAGAGCTCACCCTGATACAACAAAATGAAGAGAAGCAGTAAAAAAACTCTTTACCTGCCTAATTCAATTTATTGCATGGTCTTGTACAGAGAAGGCTTTTCCAATTATAGCTACAGGAGCTGCAAGAAACTTTTAAGCAAACATCTTCAATAGCAAAAAGGAAAGCTGATTTCCTTATATAATGTGAAAGGTGTGTACTCAGAAAATAAAACTAAGACTGAGCAAAAATGTATTAATGGAGTTTATATCATAAAAACAGATAACGATCTAAGAAGAATCAAAAAGGTGGCTCAAAATAAATATTCAGTCAAAAGACTACCATAAGCCAGCTTCAGTATGTGCAAAACTATGCTATGAACACTTCCTGCTTCAAGCATTTAGAGCAATGAAAAAAACCCAACCACCATGAAGCTACAGATAAAGAAGTTAGCTAATTTAGGAAAACATATTTAAAATAACACATATACAAGCCCATATACAAGCCAAAAAAAAAAAAAGTGAGGCATAAGATTTGATCACTCCAAGGCACATTTTTAATGAAAAGCCAGTAACAGCTGAAGGCTGAGGAAGAGTACTCTTCCTATTTTCTGCAGACAAGTTAAAATTTAAAAAAATTAAAAATCACTATGTAGTCTAAACATCCTACATGAGGGAGCCCTGGAATATTTGTAACTGTAACTCACGTGTATAATGAGGACCTGCATTTTTTTTAGACGGGCACATGACAAAAGACACTGAACAGAAGGCATTTTCTAGAAAAATTACCCTTCCATTTCTAACATGAGGCAATTATTTGTGCTTTAATGGCAGCCTGCACCACCAACACATAATGATCCATACATATAAAGGTAAAATAAACCAGAACCAATAAAGAAATGATATAACCTTATGAGTTAGAGCCTTTACCAGGCTGCCCCTGTCCGACATCTCATTTTGAGAGACACGGAAGGATTCAAGAAAATCCAGGCATTATGCAGCATTTCTTTCCACCATTGCTTTCGGGACTTTGTCCAAAAGTCAGACCATCATTCACTAACGCATGATCAAAGCTTCAATTTTCATTATCTTTCCCACAAGCAAGTTCTACAGTAATAAAGCATCTCAGAGCTGCAACTCCTTTCTTAGCAAGAACACGTTCCTGGGAGATTTCGCAGGGAGATCGTTGTGGCAGGACAGCTTTGTGCTCGGGATGACAGCCTGGTCTCTCCAGCGGACGAGGACGGCGTCTGTCCCCGAACCCCGGCCACCCCCCGGACACGCAGATGTGTGACCCTCCTGCGCCATGCAAGCCGCCTACGGCATGCGGTCCCTGCTGCTCGGAACGCACAGCCAGAAACTCTATTGCGGAGACAAAGCCCTCGCTACGCTGCTCCAAAACAGGCGGCGCGATCCCCCCGTGCTCCCCGGGGCGGGCGGGGACGGCGGGTCCTGCCGGGGGTCCGCGGGGCGGGGGCAGCGCCCCGCCCCGCCGGAGGGCCCGCTGGGAGTTGTAGTCCATCACGCCGCCTCACGCCGCCCCGTAGCGTGGGGCCGCCGCCGCAGGGACTCCACCTCCCACCATGCGCTGCGGCTCCGGTCCCCCGCACACGCAGCCCGGTTCTCCCGCACCGGCCCGGCGGAACCCGCTGAAT
>QWTY01013137.1:0-24500 GCA_008033365.1 Pseudorectes ferrugineus
GACGGAACTCAAGAACTATTTGGGCAATTCTGATTCTTTGGGTTGTCCTGTGTGCAGGGCCAGGAGTTGGACTTTGCTGATCCTTGTGTATCCCTTCCAACTCAGGATATTCAAAGTGCCACAGAATTACTTGTCAGCATCACAGAATCAGTTAGATTGGCAAAATACCTCAGTTATCATTGAGTTCAACCTTTGAGTGATCACCACCTCGTCAACTAGACCATGGCACTAAGTGCCATGTCCAGTTGCTTTTTGCACTCTTCCAGGTATGGAGAATCCACTACCTCCTTGGGCAGTCCATTCCAATGCTTAACAACCCTTTCCATGAAGAAATTCCTCCAGGTGTTCTCTGGGCCTAGCCATCCTGCCAGGTTTTAACCCAGTAACGCACCACAAAGTAATGGTAAACAGAAAGACACAAATACAGGTTTTGGCTCAAAGTGCATCAGTATGCCAAGTTTCACATGACTGACACAGTGAGACATAGATCTGCTTTATGCTTGCACTTTTCCTGAGGCTTTGTAATTGAGTGCTGCCAGAAACAAAATGGAGAAAATAGAGAAATTTCTGTCTTGCTTTAAATGATTGTTCATATGTTGAAAAAAAATGTTTGTCAGAAGTTTTATTTTTTCCTTTAAAGTAAAAAAAAAAAATCCAGTAAAATTCTTGATTTCTATTTTTTAAAAAGAATATAAAAATTAATCTTAATAAAGTAAAATTCCAATTTTTTCTGATAGTTACAAGGCAGAGGAAGCAAGAATGTTTACTGAAAATGTATGTTCCAGAGAATGCTATGTACAAGGACTAGGAAGATAAAACCCATCTAATGACTTTCATTCACAACTGAAGCCTATGCATCCAGGAGAAGAACAAACTGCTGAAAAAAAGGAAGAAATATAATAGATGGGAAAGTTGATGAAACTGAAAGGTCACTCACAAATCACGTATGAGGAAGCCCATCTGTTCAACACAGGTGCCTACACGAACGCTAAAAACAGCAAAGGAAGCCCCAAAACAGAAATGGTGATTAGAGTTCTGCTTCACTGTCAGAGTACTCCTTACTCATTATACAGCCTATAAATGCCATCTCAAAACTGCTGTTGAAAGGCATAAACTATTTTCAGAGTCTCTGTTTTGTACACAGAATCACTGGATCATGCAGGTTGGAGGGGGCATCGGGATGTCTCAACTGTGATCCCCAGCTTCAAGCAGGGCCAGCAGGGAACTCAGATGGGGAGGCACAAGGGCATATGGAAGTCCCAAGGGCATATGAAAGTCTCCAAAGACGGAGAGTCTGAAGCCACTCTGGTCAACCTGTTCCACCACTTAGTTAACCTCAAGGTGACATGTTGATTGCAATATGTGCAGTCTGAACCTTCCATGTACCAGCAGCAGTCTCACACTACTGTTTATCCCTGTCCTCTCAATTCCCTCCCTGTAGACACCAGGTTGATGTTAAATGTCCCAAAGCTGCCCCTTCAAACAAAGCCCCTTCTCCCAACAAAACTCGCTCCAGAAAACCTAGTGTCAACTAAAAAATTAATGGAATACATTAGGTCACCTTTCCAGGTCATTAATAAGGACTGGACAGGACCCAGGACAGACAGAACCTCGTGTCTCATTATAAAACATATAATTTGAAGTAGAAGTATTTCTTGGCATGTGTATATACAGTGACAGAAAATGTGATACTATCCAGAGGGTCAGATGTGTTCTCTTCTAAATGTGCATTCCACTCCCTGGTGATAATCTAAGATTATTGGGTTAAATATTCACAAAATTGACATTTAGCTAAATATGCAAATTATTTGAACAATTTTTTCCCATTAATTTATTTCACTGCTTTGTTCATTTTCTTTCTGTATTTCTCATCCCTTCTCTTCAATATTTGAGAAAGAAAAAAAACAGGTAATTATTCAGTTTCTGCATTAAAGTTTGCCCTTAAACAAAATGCAGAACATATGAATAGATTTGTCATATCAGAAAGACAGAGGGATTCAACCACTTTTTTCAAAGAATAATATGTTATTTTTGATATCACGAGTCCATATTCCTCTAAGATGCAACTATATTACTCTGTAAAAAATGAAATCACTTCTCACCTTGACTTCTGTGATTACCACCACCTTGAAACATCAGTCATTTACCTCCCATTGTTTCTTTCTCTCTAAGTCTAAATTTGGGCTTAAAATATGCTTTCCCCTGATAAAGCACTTTGCATCCAAAAGCAACACAATGAAAATATATTCCCTTCAGCAAACACGAGAAAAAATACCTTGTTGAATTCTCTTAGAGAGAAAGGTCAGTGAAAATATCAAGAGAATAGAAGAAAAACAGACCTTGGAGATGCATTGCACAATATGAATATATCACAGAGCCTCAGGTGCTATATAGATGCCTTTTCCTAGTTTACATGCTTAAGTTTCCTGAATGATACCACACACATTCAAGTCTTCCCAGCAGTGATTATATCAAAGAATTTAGTATTGAACCTGTGAGTTTTTCAGTACTTCTTGCTTTGTAATATTAAACAGAAAGTCTGTGGCATGTGGCAATAACTATTGATATATATTAGCATTCCCCACTTCCTTACCAGCTTGGCAGTACAAAAAGCAGAAAAGGCCTTGGCTCTGTGTAAGTCCTGCTCAGCAGTAACTAAAACATCCTATATTATCAACCCTATGTTCAGTACAAGTCCAAAACACAGCCCCGTCCTCAACACTGTGAAGAAAGTTAACTCTTCCCCAGCCAAAACCAGTACACCATGAAAAATCAAAGCATCAGTCAATTGTAGGTGTTGTTGCATAGACTAGCAAGAAAATTATTTAGAAAACAGCTATTTTTCGCAGGGCTTCAGTTAACAGAATAGACATGCTTACAGATTAACACTGAGTTCGTCTGTCACACCCAGGTTTATTTACATGTCGTGATTTGATTTATGCACTACGTAGATCCTTTTGATTTATCAACATCCACAATACCAAATGCATGAGTGCAATATTAAGAGATATATTTCAAAAGACTGCAAAAATTATTTTATGTTTTTCTTCTGGACACAAAGGTGAAAGAAAGAGAATTAAGATACAACTGATACACAAAGATTAATCTTATGCTTTTGTTATATAAAACTCCAAGGTTAATTGATATTCCTTTAGGAATGGATCATTAAACTGTGATTTATATTCCCTTTGGGATGTTTTAATTTACACATTTACTTAAGGGTGAAAATGAAGTAACCATATCTTTTGTTTCCAGTCTCTTGCCATGCATGCACCTTAGAGAGTACAGAAAGTGCTACTGGGAATAATTAGCTCCCAATTATCACCTTTACATTTCCACTTGTTCTGTTCCTAAAACTCTTAAAATTCTCTCTTCCTCAACTAATAAAAGCTGAGTTTTCTTCTTTTCCATTTCTACTGGGTCACTGTGTGAGAGAGCACTCTTTTCACTGAGAAAAAAATTCCCAAGCTAATAACTTTTCAGGTGGGACTGGAACTGTTCTTTAAGAATATCAGTTGCTAAGTACCTCTTTGTTCTAACCATGGTCAGGGTATGCCTATTCTTCTGTGTACTTAGTGTTCTCACAAGCCCATTTTCTTTAAGTCTCAGCTATACAGCATCTGCATATGCCTAAGAAGGCAAGCCTAAGGTGAATTTTCAATATCTTCACCGAAACATTTAAAGAAAACATTAGAAGACATTAGTTAAGGAACCAAAGTGTGGGTAGAGGTCTCTAAAAGGACAGAGTATAAAATTAATGGAGTGAGAAGAGTGAAGCAACATCAACAGCTGAGCTCCTTGGGGCCTGCTTTGAAACCAGCCCTGCCCGATTTCATTAGTAGTCTTTTGGCAAGTGACACATGTCAATTAAATTTTCTGATGACAAAAAGTATCCTCAATACAGAAAAAGATTGGGGATCATGTAGCTAAGGCAGGTTCACCTAGAACAGGTTGCACAGGAGCGCCTCTGGGTAAGTTTTGAGTATGTCCAGGGAAGGAGACTCCATAACCTCTTTGGGCAGTCTGCTCCAGTGCTCTCTCATCTTTACAGTAAAATAGTTTTTCCTCGTGTTTTAGATGGAACTTCCTGTCCATCAGTTTCTGCCTGTTCCCTCTCATCCCGTTGCTTGGCACTACCGAGAAGAGCCTGGCTTTGTTCTCTTCTTTCATATATCTTGCAATGGGAAGTTTAACAGTCTGAGTATACTTCACACCTTGTTTGGTTTATGGACCATAGTCCCTGTGTATTGAAGCAATCTCCCAGTTTTATCTTTTTTATGTAAGTATGTCCCAAGGCCTCCAGGCACATACAAATAGGATGTAGGTATGTGTGTATAGGAAATTAAGTACATTCCAGGAGGAGTAACTAGAGGTATAAATGGATTTACACTGACAGTACTTATATAATACATACACAAATCCTTCCTGATGACATTGAGAAACATTGTCCTTTGTAGAATCATGCTAATGATTTATCAGTTGGGAAGAATCAATTGGGAAGAAGAAAATTACTGAATAATGGAATTTAAAAAAATTCCCAAAGGTTTCATAGTATGGAGTAAGAATGATATTAACAGTGCTATTGTGAAAAGTCAATTCACCAAAATCGTGATTTTCCAAAGCGGTTCAGATCCTGAGATCACTAGATCTTTTTGAGATTATTGTTTATGTATGGGCAAGCATAGCTACTTCACTTTTAAACTACTCACTAGTGAACAGAGATTACTGGATTAGCTGACCGGCTCAGTACCAGTCAGCTTCCGCTGGAAGTGAACAGATAGGTCTTTATTTTACAGTCTGGGAATTAGATATACACACATGAAGGAAAATAAGTTGGTGTGGGTAAAATTGGCTTTCTGGAAATTGAAAGAGATATTCTTTTCCAAAAAGACTGTATACTTCAGAGCTCATGGCAGGTAAGAAATTTTTGCCATTCCTTTGCTCTGCTTAATAAGACTTTGCACTACAGGTTTTTCACTTCCTTCATATAGTGCTGAAGCAATTCAAAAACATATATAAATTCAATCAGACAGCCTATAAGAGAAGGATAGTATGACAAATATTACAAATATTGCTGGCTTAAGGCTCAGAGAGAAACTAGTTTATTTGTCTAAAATTCCATACAGAACCTGTGACAAAGATTGGTTCCAAAAAGTTTTCCATCCACATCTACAAATTCTTTCAAGAGCTCCCTACATTCTAGATGTTCTCTTTAGCCATTAACACTTAAAACCTTTATGACCAGTCTCTTAAACCCGAGTGCACAAAGTAATCAACATAATTTGGTCTAAGAAACAGTACTGCTACACCTATTGGGAACTTTTCACAAGAGCTATTTTTTGTCCGCATCATATTAGGTCTTTTTTGCCAAGACTTCACATCAGTTCCATTCAACTCAGTATGAAAAGTTTTTCCGGCTGTTAAAGAGACTAGAAGAACCTGTGTTCTAGTGTCTAGGACACAGGTTGGTGCTGTCTGGGTTGAGCTATGAACTAAAATCCAGATGCAGAACTGGGGGCAAAGCGCATTTCTAACTCTTATTTTTCCATGAGAAATTAAAAATATATCTTGGCTCTATTCTCATGTACTACCAAAAAGAAAACCTTCAAAAAACCCCAACCAACGCCCCCAAAACCCCTCAAACCAAAAAACAAACAAACAAAAAACCCAACAAAAATAATCCCAGATTATTAAGGTCTCAAAAGTGTTAAAAAGCCTGATGAACAAGTTAATAAAAACAGATTTTATGCATATTCATTTTATGCATTAGCTTTTGAAATAATATTAAAAATGGTAACACTTATTTTGTCTTTTAGTCTACCTGTCATAAGGCATTCAAACCCCAAATGTGAGCTTGTCTTTAAATACATCTGCCACAGCATGATTAAAACTGAGCATAGGTAAATAAGTTTTTGATATAATCTGGTTAGAAGATGGAATTCCAAAACCAGGAATCAATTATATCTTATTACGCACACATTGCAAAAATGCAGCAAAAAATTCCGTGAAAATCCTTTTGGTCATGCCCAATGACTAGTTTTCGCAAAAACAACATATCTTTTACAAATACTTAAAGATAAATGTTGATTTATAGGGAAATACATTTATTGTACAATAAGGCATGGGAGGAATGGGACCCAAAGCTCAAAAACAACAGTAGGCTCTCTAAATCTATTGACTACGCCTGAGAACTGAATTGACTTCATAAAGAAATCTCAATTCACCAAGCCTTGAACACCAGGATGTCAACACTGGAAAATCTTACATAGCAATTCTTATGAGAAAATTGACAAAACACATCAGTCAAAGCCTTCCAGGGGTTTTCTCTGTCATTAACACCTATTGCAAGGTCAGTGGACCACAGAAAAGGATGGAGTTTGAGTTATATGATATATCATCTTTATCTGAAAATGATAACTTTTATGAAATACATTTTCATTTAAAAAAAAAAAGTGAGAAATGGACAAACTCCCAAACCTCATATTAAAATGCTTATTTTTACTAAGAAGGAAAAAATTACATTGTTAGTAGGCACACCGTTAAAGTAGAAGACAAAAGCTGTTATGTGTCTATCTAAAAGAAAATATAGCATTACTTTTGTATGAAAGATTAAGTCAAATTATATCTTGTCTGGCCTTTTGGAAAAGCAAGGATGTGGTAGATTTTGCTGTTGAGGTAAATGCTGGTACATTTACAGACCAGGTGCTCAAGCACGTTCTGCAGCGACTATGGCATAGGCTAAGACCTATCATTATAAATTCTACTATAATATTTTGTACCTCTGAGCACAGAGTACAGTGTTAAATTCTCACAGGAGGAAAGTTTGCATATGGAAAGACGTTTTCTGAAAAAAAAACCCAGTACATTTTTTTTGTAAAATTTGTGAACACACTTGCATAGACAAAGAAGATCATGCAGCAAAAGAAAAGCTCATGGACAGGTCTGTATCATTAATTAGTTAATATAGCAATTAAGAATGCTAGTACAAACATTTCAGTCTATAAAGGTGAAGGGAAAATGGAAAAAAGCTGGATATGATGACTAAAGGTATCACACATATGTTGTAAAAAATGTAAATGCAGATATAAGCGTCCACAAGCAAAATTTCAAACCACAAATGCTTCAATGTGGCAATCCCCCTCTGAAATAAAAAAACACAAACCACCACACCTTTTCGCATGTAGCTAGAAGAAAGTTTTTAAGTAGCGAAAAGAAAAGGCTTCTAATTAATTGTTTCATGAAAATAGATTGTGGAATATACCACAGTCTTTTAGGATTGGGTTTGGGGTTTTTTGGGGGGGTTACCATCAGGAAGAAAAGGATAATGGGAAATATATTAAAACATAAATACAAAAAAAAAAGATACATTTATTCTACATGCAAAAATCAAGTTGCTTTTCAATTAAGTTGCTTCCACTCATGCCAGGACTCCTGTACATACATATAGAGCAATCCAGACTATTAAAATTTATTCTACATGTGCATTTTTTGCTTCCATTTGTTTAAAATATTTTTTAAATGTAAATCTCAGTTTGCATATTTCTCAGTTTTCAGCATTCCTCATTTGGTAACAGCGATGGTGAACCACAAACTACATGATATTCATCATTTGAAATACCGTGATTTCATTTTTACATGCCTGTTCTGAAGAAATAACAGAGAGATTAAATAGAGGACCAATCTTGATCGCTTGCCTAGAAATAAATAGTACTTTTTGTACTATAATCTCTCATACAGATACTTGCGAAACTGGCTTGCCTGTTCTCTCTGCCAATCTCTCTGAATTTCAGCTTCCTTAACGTGTGAACATATTTCAAGAATCAAAAAGAAAGTACAATATACAGAGATATATAGATTGATAGATAGATGGATGTAGATAGATATGTATAGATAATATATAGAGATATATAGACATAAAAATAGATGCTAAAGGTACATATGTGTGTGTATATATACAAATATACATATATATATATACCAGCATGTATAGTTGAGATAGAGATAGATATAGAGATAGAGGTAGGGGTGATAGAGACAGACATGATAGAGATGAGGATGATGAAGATAAAAATACAAAAAAAGATGGCATAGATTAGATATAGATTATAAAGAGAGAGATACAGATAAAGATAATGGTAGAGGTTGAGATAGAGTTGATATAGTTATACGTCAACACATACATGCATGCATACAGTAATACGGATATTTATACATGTACCTGTATACCTAAAACTTAATAAAATCTTTGACACCATCTTCCACAGATTGTCCCAGAAAAGCTGACAGCCCATGGCTTGGACAGGTGCACTCCTTGCTGAGTTAAAAGCTGGCTGGATGGTGAGGCCCAGAGAGTGATGGTGAATGGTGTCACATCCAGGTGGCTGCTGAATTCCCAAGGCTCAGTATTGGGGCCAGCAGGGAGGTGGACATGCTCCTCTGCTCCGCCCTAAGGATGCCACATCTGGAGTGTTGTGTACAGCATTGGCTCCCCAGTTCAAGATAGACAAGGTACTACTGGAAAGGGTCCAGTGGAGGTCTGCAAAGATGATTATTGGACTGGAGTATCTCTCTTATGAGGAAAGGCTGGGGGATCCCTTAGGAAGATACGACTGAGAGTGGAAGTCATTAATGTCTATAAGTATCTGAAGGGAGGATGTCAAGAGGGTAGATTCAGACTCTTAATGGTGCCAAACAACAGAACAAGCGGCAATGAGCAGAAGCTGGAACAGAGGAAGTGAATACAAGGAAGAAATTTACTGTGAGGGTTACTGAGGACTGGAACAGATGCCCACAGAGGCTGTGGATTCTCCATAACTCGTAAGGTAATTAATCTGCATCAGGACAGAATCCTGAGCATTAGAACAATCTGCCCAGGGAAGCAGTGGAATCACCATCCCTGGAAGTGTCAAAACAATACGTAGATGTGGCATTTTAGGACGTTGTTTTGTGGTAAACATGCCAATGTTAGGTTAATAGTTGGACTAAGTGATCTTAGAGGCCTTTCCCAAACTTAGTGATTCTATTATTACATATATAGATGAGATGGAGATTATATGGATTTAGATACAGATTAGATGGAGGTGAGATTAGATGAGGGGAGAGAGAAATAGAGGGGAATGGAGGGGATATAGCTATTGTGCAGATACTGGTACAGACGCAGACACAGAAAACCTGTGCCTTCCTTAGAATAAAGATAATTAAAATATTTTAAGTAAACCTTATAGGGAATTGTGAGGTTAACTGGCATTTCAGCGTTTGCCTGAGGTTGAGGGAGGTTGGTAACGACACTGTGAGGAAGCTGCAATGATCACAACCTATAATCTTTCATCATGTAATGCAGCCGCAGACGTGTCACTGCTGATACTTTCCTGTGATGGATTTACTTGATGCCAAGTCCCTCAAGGTAAAATGTCTTAAAAAAAATAGACATGAAAGGAACACAGTATGAGTTTTCACAATTCTAAGAGGATATTGGGTGTATTTAGTCAAATACAGTAAAGTTTCTCATTCTTCTGTACTGAGTGAGAAAATACACTGACAGTATAATATCTGTTTTAGAGGCACTGCTGTTGATTTTTAAAAGAGCATTCTTCATTTGAATTTATTGCTTTCCCAGTTTGCTTCACCTCAGGTTGCAATAATATTTTGCCCCAAGAAAATTTATTTCTTCTCCAGCTAAGTGTGTGCTTTCCTGCTCCACCAGCAAAAAAGTAATGTACATGTGATGTAAAGAAAAAAAGCAGTGTAAAGAAACAAAGCAGTGCATCAGAGCCAAACAATTGCAAAGGAACTCTCTTCCTTCAGGCAAGATATCTAGCGACGTAGTAATGCATACTTGTCTTGTGAGCCAAAAGAAGAAAATAAACATTTCATCACATATTATCTGCTTCATTTAATCCACAGTGGCTTTAATAGATAATATTCTGTACACAGTGTGCTTGGATAAGCATGGCATTTATTGTCCTAGAACACTTACTTGGACAGGCTGGAAGCTATATGAAGGCAATTAACATTTATCATAAATCAAACAAGGCTTTTATGGCAACCAAAAGAGCACTGCTGGAAATGCCATTTATCAGACCACCAGAAGGAGATGAAGAAATGAAGAAATCTTTTAATTTTCTTTTTCTTTTTTCTTTTTATTTGATTAGTAAATCTTTCAGGCAGATTACTGAAAATTAATTGATTACTTCCAAAAACTTTGACAATTCAATGCGACATGACATCACACACATGCAGAATAATAACCACTACAAAAGTATTACCAATGCCAAAATTGCTGAGTTCTATTCAGCATACTGCAGGTAAGGTGCTGCCTATGTGCTTATTAGCAAGTGTCCTTTAAGGTACATACCGCACAGAAACAGTACCTTATTCAACCTCTGGCAGACAGAGAAATCTGTTGAAATCACAAATCTGAAGTGTTTGACATGTATATTGTTATTTTAGGCAGTAAAGTGCTTGAGAAAATGGAGGATAAATGTGGCAAACACACCAGCATAACTTAGACAACTGGAAGAAGAGTCTAGGTTCACAGAAATT
This sequence comes from Pseudorectes ferrugineus, assembly GCA_008033365.1. Lineage (NCBI taxonomy): Eukaryota > Metazoa > Chordata > Aves > Passeriformes > Pseudorectes > Pseudorectes ferrugineus. The sequence goes on from QWTY01013137.1 coordinate 10,543, forward strand.
CATTCAGCTGAATGTCAAAAATGCATAGACAGGAACTTAAGAATTTTATTCCAGTGCTTGTCACAGTACTGACAATTCAATTTCTTCTCTATTTCTTGACCCTTTGTCATGTCAAGATCTGCTGTCATATCTTGTCTTTACTAAACTTTCAGAAAAGTGATTTTTTTCTCTCCTGTGTAAAATTTTCTCATTAGTAGTTCCCTTCTCAGATAACATTGTCAACGTAATGACTTACACACAGCTTGTGTTATATCCCCCTCACAATATTTCTTTCAGGTGCCTCTTGTAGTCCTGTAGCTGTCATGAACAGAGCAACCTTATCTTACTGTCAGCATATTTAAGAATGGAAAACGTACTTGCTCCAAATGAAACTATGTGATATGTCTATATTAAAATTACACTGAACTGTAAAAAAGATACAAACTATTCCAAAAAATCCCAACAAAACTACTGAATAGATTTCTGTTAACCTCATCAACAGTCTGATTTGAAATTAGAAAGGGAAAGTGAAGGAATGTGAAGAAAAGAACCAACCCAGTTAATAAAAATTAATTAATAGGCTGTAGATACCTTAAAACACTTTAATAAATTCAAATACAAACACTAACAACTTGTATTACAAGACAGACCTGTAAAAGTCTGCTGACAAGGTAACTAGCATGCAAATGAATCAGAGGAGGCTCTGTTAGGAGAACCAGTGAGGTCATAACATCTACCCTGAGTTTTGTTGATTGCAATGCCTATCAACATGATTTACAAATTCCATGTTCAATTTAAATTATGTGATATTTGTATATGTTTACAACAATGTACATTTCAAGTTCATGTCAACTATTTTCAAGCTTTTTTTCCCAAATGGATATGAACTTTCCTATTTCTAAACTTTTTTGATATTTGATCAGCAAATTAAAGCAGCCACCCTGAAATAGGTCATTCTATTTTTTCATAAAATCATAGAATCCTTTGGGTTGGGTTGGAAGGGATCTTAAAGATCATCTAGTTCCAATCTTCCTTTCATGGGCAGGGACACCTTCCACTAGACCAGGTTGCTCAGAGTTCCATCCAACCTCGCCTTAACACTTCCAAGGATGGGACATCCCCATTTTCTCTGGGCAACGTGTTCCAGTGCCCCAACACCCTTGTCCTGTCACTTCATGCTCTTGTAAATAGTCTCTCCATCTTTCTTGTAGGCTTCCTTCAGGTACTGGAAGACCACAATCAGGTCACCCTGAAGCCTTGTCATTTCCAGGCTGAACAAACCCAATTGTCTTAGCCCTCGTAGTTTTGCACTTTACGTTGGTAAGACCTCAGCTGGACTGTGTATCACATGAACTACTATGAGGCTTATTATAATTGTTACCTTACCCTCAGGCTTTCTTAAAATTATTTTGGCAGGGTTTAGATATCTAATAACCACTTGTCTCAGTCAGACAGGTGTGAAATAAAATATGTCTGTTTAGCATGGTAGCATTCAGGGAAAGATTGTGAGTGCTGGGACTTTTGCACTAAACAGGAAAGGTGATTTTGGGGAAATAGAAGGAACAAGAATTGTCCAAAGGTGTTCATAGGGTATCTGGTTTTTCCTTTAAAACTTGCAAGTTTTATTCAGGCTGACATTTGAAGATGACTGTGTAGAACATGATAGTAGCTTTATTTGCACTTCTCCTACAAGACTGTGCCTTTTCGGACTAAGACCTTACAGTATTTACTCATGCAAAATTAAGAAGATCCAGTGCATTCTGTGTGGACCTGCACTGACTACAAAGCTTTTAAATTACTACATTAACTCCATATAGCACCCTTCTGTATATAAATCAAATCCAGAAAGCTACCAAACAAATGGTGAAAGCTAGGAAAGTTAAAAAGTTAAAAGTAGACGAAATCAAGTTTATTCAGGGAACTCAAAAATTTACTTCAAATTCCATCTTAAAAATGCCATACTGAGTATTGTCTAGAAAAAGGGGAAAAAACCACAAACAAACAAACAAACAAAAAACCCAAACCCACAAAAAACAACCAACCAACCAACCAAAAAACCCAACCAACATCCCAAATATTGATTATTTGCGAACAAAAAACAATGCCAGAAGGCTGATATTAATTTTCAGACAGACTCACTAGATTTGAGCCTCAGATGTACTTTTCTGCCAAGAATTCATTAGAATATGCTCAGAGTACTGTGACAGACAGGAAATATTTCCTTTATGTTATAAGAAAAACATTTCCAGGACTTCCATGCTGACAATGAAATCCTAACCTGTGGTGAGCTACACATCTGCTGTATTCAGATGAGTACATTATTTGTTTTTTCTAAGATGGAATTACAATATATTGCTGTTACCTGCAGAATTGCAAATAGAAGCATATTGTATTGAGCAGGTAGCAGTTACTCCCTTTCCCAGAAAAAAAAGTCCTGCTCTAAAAGGTCCTGCTAGTCCATGCGGTATTACTGGGAAACATATAATATGGATCCCAAACACTGAACAATTTCAGTTGCACATCATCATCAGTTTGTTGTTGGCACCAGGTGCCCCCTCACAATACTTATATCCTCCTCACAGCAAAATTACAGAATTACCTTAATATTTGTGGACTTAAAAGACTTTCACTCCTTCATCATGCAAACCATTTTTTGATTGAGAACACAGTATTTGGAAAACATATGGAAAAGTCTTCATAAATACTGGCATCATCAGCTGAACTGTGGGAAAGGCATTATTGTGCATCAGATATGTTTTTTCTTTCTTAATTGTAACCCAAATATTCCACTTACTCCATTTGTACTCACCACCAGAGTGTCTGGCTATCTCACCATCCTTAACATTTCTGTCACAGAATTGCAGCACATTAAGAAATTTCAGGGTGTGTAAAGAAGCCATTTGACATATCCATTGTATGTTGCCTGCCTTATACAAGACCTTTCTTTCTTATGCATATTTCCACTGTATTTCCATTGTCTTTGGGTATATTCTCCCCCAGTGATTAGCATAAAAAATAACCGTCACATCTAATATCTCCATTGCTTTATGCAATGAGCCATTCTAAATAATACTTTGTACCATTTTGTTTGCACATTTTAGACTTCTAAGCAAGCAATTAGTATGGTCCTATGTTTTACCTATCCTTATTTTCCATACTTTATCCATGTAAAGTTTAAGGATCAACAGAGTATACAGAACACTTTCATCTTGACTAAAACAAAAAGCAGGATCATTACATTCACGCATCTTCAGGTATGTCACACATATTTAACACCAACAATAACAGAAAAAAGATCCTTAATTTATATCAACAGACTTCATATTTGAGGAAGCTGCAGCATTTCAAAATTTGAAATCACAAAACTATTACTCGGAGAAAATCTAATACATTCCAGTATGTGGCAAGAACAGAGCGGGACCCTGAGGAACCTATGAGGATTTGAGGTCAATTTCCTGCAGTGAAAGGTTTCATCACTCCAAACTCACAGCATTACCACAAAATAGCACTAGTTATGCTCTCCGGAAATTTCTGAAGTTCTCTTCTCCAGTCATGAAGAAAGTGCTTCAGAAGTACCTGATGAGTGAAGGCATGATGGGAACTTGTACGTGGGAAGACCAGTGTGGATTTCAGGAGCTAAACACAGGAGATACAGATTTGTGGATCCAGCTGGCACATCCTTTCCTTGTGCTAGTGGAGACATCTTTGCACTGTGCACCACAAAGTGCTATTGTGCAAATTTCTGCCTGCTTCCTCTCCCATGGGTGCCACCTGGAAACATGCCATAGGGAGCCAGGGATCTGACCTGAGTCTGAAGGCACTGGATGTAACAGGGAAATCTTTACATTTGAGCTTAATGTGCCTACTCCATTGACCTTCTTGTTTTGATTTGATGCTAATTGATATGGTTGGGTGAATATAGTCAAAAGGCCCTTAAGGAAAGTAACAACATGTCATTTTTCCTTCACATGACTTCTTTGAGATTGAATAATCTTTCATTTTCCTTTTGTTACACTAGCTGCCTAAAAAAAGCAAACCTCCATCTTTGATATCAAAAACTCATATTCTTGGGATTGAGCCTCTCTCTACAGGATTTCCCCTTTAGAGAATCAACAAAAGGGACATTGATAATGAACACTTTTTTCCAGCTTTTAGAGGTGCTGCAGGAGTAAACTTTGCTATGCTTCATCTTGCTTTTGTAAATATGATTATTTGTGGCAGGACCCCTGTTTCAGGATTCAGACTTATGCTAACACTGAGAGCAGCTGTTATGTGATAGGATAACAAGTTGGTCAGAGATTGATGGAGTCACTGGTTGCACCTCCTCTGTACAGCAAGATCCCCAAAGAATAACAGTACCCCCTCACACACTTAAAATAAATTTTATTTAATTGGAAATTAAATGAATCAATTCTTGAATTATAGTAAACAGAAATCTTCATACTTCGTTTTCCCCTTCACCTATGGCATCCCTGCCTTAAGACCTGGATCATGTAAGTTGTTTTCTTTGTGGAATCAGGTAGACATAGCACATGCCTCCCTAGTCCATCTTTTTACTATCACCTTTAACACACATATTGCAATGAAATTTTATCCCCAGCTGTCAAGATTGGGAGATACATAAGAACAGTGTAAGAAAAACTGCTACAAAGATGGTACCGACTAAAGTTGTACCATATTGACACCAGAATCTTTTAGGCTTTCTTGATTTTCCCCTTACTCATATTTTTCCTAAGAAATGTTGATGTTTCTGAGATGAATCGGCACAGTATCAGAAGGATATGGAGAAAAATGTGTTTTAAAGTATGTGCCTACAATGTGCAAAGAGTAAAAAGGACAGAATAAATGTGAAAAAGCACATACTTAAACCTGTATAAAATGCTCATGTACCATACAAGTTTAGAGGAAATTAAAAAGGGACTTTCTGGAGAAAAATAATTCTTTTTGTTATAGACACTTATCTTCCATAGGGAACAGATTTTAGAGAGATGTTTGTAGAAATACAACTTCCATAGCAGTGGCGGTTTTAGGCTTTTATGTTTAATAAGCACTAGATTATCAGTCCTAATCACACAGATTGAGTGCAAATCTATACTATACTAATGAACAGTTCCTTCCAAACGCTTCATGAGCTTCCAAGCTTTCATGAGTTTATTTGAAGTGCTGTGGTAAAACAACAGAACTAAAGCCTGTGTCATCATCTTTTATGTTTCAACTGGAAAAGAGAGAATTTAGTTTCACAGTACTGTCAAGCTACCTGCACTCATGTTAAAGAGAGAATTGTGATTTTAATTATCCATTAACTCAATTTTTTGAATTTTAGATACACCTTTTTATTTGTGTGTATGTGTGTGCCTGTGTGTGTGTGTAGGTAAATGCTCATATATTGCTCATATATTGTCTTGAGCCAGGTGGGCAGATGATAGTGAACTTCTAGCTGGAATTTGAAATCTTGGAGCTGCATGATCACTACAGGCCTCAGATCTGGCTGCTGATTTTGTTTAAACAGGAGGTTTTTTTTACCTTCAATTTAGTTAAGACATGCTATACTGATTTAGAGACTTTTAAACCTTAGCAAGGCAATATTTTACAGGCTAGCAGGAGGTGCACATAATCACTTATTGTGATAGACATTTGCCAGGAGGCAGGACACAGGAAATAGTGTAAATCTTGTCATTTTCTGGTGTGTCATATCCTTTCTTTCATGGTCCATTACTCCCTTCAGCTCCACAGGGCCAGAGGCAAAGAAAAGCTAAAACTGATCAAGTGTGTAGCCTGATCTCTTTTGCTTTAGGCAGAAACTACATTCACTCTTGGTGTCATTCACTAATTGCACTGAAAATGAAACTGACTCCCTCTGTATGAGATAATTACTGATCCAATAGACCTATGTTCAGCCTCACAAACTTACAAGAAGTCTTCTAGAAAACAATGGCAAGAAAACCAGTAAATGGAGGAACTCCCACTTAACAGGATTCGTTCTTGGGACTGGAGACACTGTCTTTGGAAAGGTAAAATTCTCATTTTAGCAAATCATTTCAAAAGTAAAGTTAGCAATTACTTAGCTGTTCTTTGTATTGCCCCCTTAAAGCCTGAAATTACTGCTTCATTCCAAAAATCTGATGTTTTTAGCGTCTAAAAAGAGCCCTCAATCTAAAGGAGATTCACAGTCACTCTGTCTGGTTCTGTGATTAATTTGGTGCTCCAGGCTCCCAATCAAATAATACTGAAGACAATATCATTGTTATATTACCTTTGGTAGAATTTGGAGCAAGCACTAAATGAGCATTGATTTATTTCTGCAACAAAACAAGCAGCAGATATATATATTCCAGAGTATCATGACTCTAGACAGTCCTGGATACTTGCTGACTTTCAAATGAGTGCTCAATTCAATATCCATGGTACTGGAAATCTTTCCATCTGTTTCCTGAAGTGCTAGGCTACATCCTTAAAAAATTCTGCAGGTCAATATTAAATATTAAAGATACAGTGAAGCAAAAATACTTTTTTTTTTTTTTAAATATACTTTAGCAAATTATTTCTCATCATTCTACCATACAGATTTAAGGTTATCAATGCTTGGCATTTCCAGTATATGCGACAAAACAAAGAACCTAACTTTTGCCATAAAATTTTGAATGCGACCAAGAAAATTGACAAATCAAATTCATAAGATAAAATAATTTAGATCTGGTTTTATAGACACAAATCGATGGAATTCGTCATAATTGCAGGTAACACAGACTGACAAAAAAGTGTACAATAGGTCAAAAGCTATTTGCTGCGCTGCAGAGAATCTTTTGAAAAACATTTCATATTATCTAGTTTTAACATGAAAGAAATCCAGGAAATCTGTCCCTTTCTCCACAATGCTATTCCAAATATTTGCACCAGACCTCAGGACAGAGTTATATAAGCTGCCTGTCCTCTCTTTTCTTAATGTGAGCAAGCATGCATTTTGTTCAGTGAAAGAATCGCACAGCAGAAAAGGAGTCTTTAAAATGTTTGTTTTAAATAATCAGTATTGTCAGTTTCAAGCACGTAATAATTTTGATCAAATGACCCTGTACCACATATCTGGTTTTAAATTATCAGTATATTAAACATCTGTGTTGCTTTTCTGTCTTTCAAATTTACCTTCCCACTGGAACATCCCAGTTAAGTCTTTCCAGTATATTCTTTCTTTATTAACAACCTATTTTTTTTGTTTTGTTTTGTTGTTATTTTTTTTTTTAATATAGACCCCTAAGTAATTTCTTCACATAACTTTAGATCTGGCTTCACCAGAAAAAAATGAGAAATAGGACTTGAAGTAAAGCTCCATGTGGAAGCATTACTGATCACCATAACGACAGAAATACATTTGCAAATTCAGAGTTTGAATAGAAAGCATCTCTGATGTTTTCAATTTTTCCTCTGTAATGCATGTGAGAACAACACTCTCATTTACAATATGTAATTTAATTTCAGAGCCAACAAGTTCTAAAATATTCTAAGCTGAACACTGTTCTTCTCAACAGACAAGGTCATGTTGCTCTGTTCAGAAATAAGTGCTTCAGCAGGAGAAAATTAGTATGGGCAAATCAGTCTCAATCCAGTAAATATTTCAGAGAAAAATAATTGTACATCTAAATTTTAGAATACAAAGACTTGTCCACCCTTAGTACAATAGACTAAATAACACCACAGAAAAATTATCTCTTTATTCTTTCAAGAAAAAAATAGTAATAGTCCCATGAAATGCATGGTAATGAGAGGAGTTTTCATTTCCATCCAAATACCTTAATAGTGCATTCCCCAAAACATACAAAGGATTTAAGTGCATTAGACAATGTTAAATTATATACAGAACTCCCATAACATGCCTGTCAATGTAACGCTCATATTTCAAGTTCCATTGTAGGAACTCTTAATGGTTAATCATATACGTTAATGCAATATAACTGGCTTGGGAAACGGCAGTGTTTGCTGAAGAATGCTTTACTCAGAGTCTGTTGGTTGCACTAGAAATATATCATACATTCTGCAAAACAGACAAATGTCAAGACTCAGACACAGAGCTTGAAAAATTGTTCATTACATAGAACAGGTCCAGCTAAGAAACACGAACCCTCAGAATGCCAGGAAAAAGGCTTCTAAAAACTGATTTATGTATTTTATATATATTAATATGTTAATCTTTAGTCTAATTTCTAAACTCTTGAAAAAATAGATTTCAGTTGGAAAGGGCCTTAAAGTTGATTCACTGTTGTAAAAAGTTCTTCTTTATTTTAGAATAGTATTCTAGTATTCTTCCAGAATACTAACATATTCTAGTATTCTTCTTTATTTTAGCTTTCTTACGAGTTTACGAAACGTGGGATAGATAACTGGACATGGAGGTGGCTTCGAAACTAGAGGAACTGTTGGGCTCCAAGGGTAATGATCAAAGCCACAAAGTCCAGCTGGAGGTTAGTCACTAGTGTATGCCAGAGGAGGATACTGAGGCCAGTACTGCCTAATCTCTGCATGAATCATGTGTGCGATGAGTCAGAGAGTAGCCTCAGCAAGTTGACTGATACAAATTGAGAGGAGTAGTTGACAGAGCAGATGAGTGTATTGTCATTCAAAGGGACTGCAACAGGCTGGAGAAATGGGCTGGAAGTGACCTCTTGACTTTCAACAAAGGGAAATGAGAAATCCTGGTCTTGAGAAGAAACCATTCCAGGCACCATATCAGACTGGATCGGACCAGCTAACTGAGTCAGCTTCTACCTGACCCAGAAAACCAGGGAAAAGGTCTGGAGAAAGGAAAACCTTCCCTTGATGAGTCAGATTGAGCTAGAGACCATTTAGTTAAAGTTCACATCAACAAGACCATGGGCCCTGGTGAGAGCACTGGGTGAACTGGCAGATATAGAATCATAGAATAGCCTGACTTGGAAAAGACCAAAAGGATCACAGAATTCCAGCTTGTGGTCCTGCACAGGACCACTCCAAGCATCACACCATGTGCCTGAGAGCATTGTCTAAATGCTTCATAAAATTTGGCATGCTTGGTGCTGCAACCACTTCCTGGGAAGCCTATTCCAGCACCATGACACCATTTCTAGGCCATTAATCATTTTTGAAAAGTCATGACCATCAGGAAAGATGCCTGAGGATTGGAAAAAAAAGTAAATGTCACCCCAGTCTTCAAAAAGAGGCAGAAGGACAGCACAGGGAGCTAGAGGCTGTCAGTCTCATGTTTGTTCTTGGAAAGGTGTTGTAATGGCACATCCTGGAGGCCATCTCTAAGCATGTGGTAGACAAGATTATCAGGGATATTCAGCATGGATTCGCCAAAAGGAAATCACAGAATCATTTAGGGTAGAAAAGACCTCCAAGGTCATCAAGCTCAAACTTTGACTGATTATCACCTTACTAAATAGACCATAGCACTGAGTGCCACACCAGTTGCTTCTTCATCACCTCCGGGGATGTTGACTCCACCACTTACCTGAGCAGCCTGTTCCAATGGTTAACAACCCTTTATAAGATTTACGGAAATCGTGCTCAACCAAGCTGATTGCATTTTAGGAAGGGACAGCTGACTGAATTGATTAAGAGGAGAGCAGTCGATGTTGTCTTCCTGGATTCAGCAAGCCTTTCAACTCTATCTCCCATGACATCTTCCATGATCCTCATAGGCAAGGTCATGAAATGCAGGCTGGATGAGTGGAGAGTGAGGTGGATTGAGAAATGATGGAATAGTGGGTCGTCGAGGGTTGTCATCAGTGGCACAAGTCAGAAGTGGCACAAGAGTCTAGTTGGAGATCTGCCACTGGTGATATCTCCTTAGATTAAATACTGTGCCCAGCATTGTTCAACTTATCCATCAATGACTTGGGTGGAGAGCAGATGCCTCCTTAGCAAGTTCACTGATGACACAAAGCTGGGAGGAGTGGCAAAACTGTCTGAGCACAATCCTGGACAGCATGATCGCAGTGATCCTTCTTCAGCGGGGCTTGGACAACAAAATGACCAGTACTGTACACAATCTCAGCCATTCTGTGAAGGGTTCTGTTCTACTTCTCTGAGCATTCACAGACAGAATTTGTTTTTCAGGTCCTTACATGGTATTTGATGAGGGTCAGGCACAAAATACAATTAGCTAGACATGTTATATTAACTTAAATGTAAGGTCATGTAAAATTCTATGAAAAATTCTGAGGTTTAGTCATCCTCTACTTACTCTAAGCTATAAAGACACATCTCAGATTTAGACTCCACAAAGATTTACCTGTGTAGGCATCCTTTTTGATAGAAACAGGTCTATGGATGGAGTGAACTCATACACAGGCTTCTGAGTATGGCTCTGAGAGGACCACCCTAACTTAGCAATGATCTTGAAAAAGCAGAGCTTTTGTGAAGCCAGCAGAATTCTGGGTCAAGTTCCTACTTTTCTTATTCTTCTGTGGGATGTCATCTATGTGAAAGGTGGCAACCCTAGAATTTTTATCCCTCTGCAAATCAGACAGGTAAATTTTGTGGAAAGATAAATGGGACAAGTGCATACTGAAGTCCTGCATGGTGAATACTGAGGATGACTGTTTAAGAAATCATAGTGGGATACCTGGTAATGGCAAAGTATTTGCAGATCCTCATAAAAAATATTAGTGCAGATATTATATATTAAGCATAGTGCTCCTTTGGTGTTCAGCATGTTTATGTCTAACTAGTATTTGACTTTGCCTGTATTCTGCATTACCTGCTGGTGTTTTAATTTCACTTCATTGTCAGCACCAGTTTTTTTAAGAAAAATACATCAAAAAAACCCTTAAAAACTCAGTAAGAATTATACACCTATTTGCTCTTGGGACTTACAGAAAGACTTCTAGCTTTCATTAGCAAAATCAGTTCTCCAAGGCAGATCTTCAGAAAAAATAAACCTACTTTTCCTGCAATTTCTGTCAGTGAGTTAAACACACAATATTTTATGCTAAGAGCGATTCCTACCTCAGTTCATGAATTTAATGGTTTTGCTAATATTTCTGCTTTGACATCTAACATTTTCACATATTCTTTTGGAATCTAATTAATACTGCTTTAGTAAAGGACTTTACAAGATTCCATTTAGTGGTGAATTGCAAAAAGAAGAACCTTTTCAGAGTGAAGGTATTGTTCATTTTTCAGAGATTTATTTGGTTCTTGTAGTTTGAGAACATCCCTCCTGCCTTCTGAAATACCTACTAAATCTTTCAGCAGAGTGGAAAATCTCTTGTTTTTAATGAGTCAGAGTGATGCGTATTTCAATACCTCTGCTTTTATTTTTATCAAACTGAGCTTTAGAACTTTGTAAGATCACAGAATCGCAGAATCACAGAATCACAAAATCGTATGGGTCGGAAAAGGCCTTTGAGATCATCAGGTCCAACCTCTGAGAGATCACCACCTTGTCAATTAGATCATGGGACTAAGTGCCACATCCAGTCATTTCTTGAACACCTCCAGGGATAGTGACACCACAACCTCCCTGAGCATTCAAATGTTTAACAACCCTTTCTGTAAAGAAACTCCTTCAGATGACCAAACTGGACCTCCCCTGGCACAGCCTGAGGCTGTGTCCTTTCATCTTTCTTACAACTTTCTTTCAGGTAATTGTAGAGAGCAAGTTGTAGATGGGCTTGTAGCAAAACAGCAATGCAAGTAAACATGCTACGTACATTGCACTATACTAATTCATTTGCAGGGTGTAAAGTCCAGCAAGTACTAAAAGTAAGCAGGAGAAAAGAATTATAGAATAGAGTAATAGAGTTGTTAGAATTTAGAAGACTTCTGGGAGAAAGAAACTCCACAAATTCTTTTAAGCCAACAAACAAACAAACAAACAAAAACACCCCAAAAACTGAATCAAACAAAACAACAATTTGCCCCTACACGCTACTCAGGTTTTAAAATTGGGATTTTTTTTCAGAAAGAAATATGCATCTGTGTCCAGGTAGCATTCCCCATGCGGGGGGAATTTCTCTTCAACAAGTGCTATTTGTTATATAGTTCATAATTGAATATGACAGTTAAATATATCAAAAGCAATGGATCTGAAAGACACAAGTAGGAGCTGAAAAGTGTAGAAGAAGAGAAACAAGCAACAAGGTTTGTTTCACATATGGGGATAATTTTCCATATTGAGGGAATTTCTCTATTAAGGAAAATATTTTGTCTCCTGAAAGAAGATGTTTACAATGTACTTTCTAACATTTGAAGACTGAAAACTTGGCACTGTGTTCTCCAAAGACATGTGTTCGCCAAAGACAGAAAATAAGATACTACTCAGTTTGAACAGAATAAAGTCAATGTTCTCTTTTTCTCTTCCTCTTTTTATGTCTGTTTGAATCCCTGTTCCTTGAGAAGTTAGTGTTCAAAAAATAAGGTGCTGATTCAGTCCTATAACACAGTAAGACAGAGAGAGTAATGAAGTCCAGTGCCTCCATCAGTGGAAGCAAATAGAACTGACTTCATCAGCCATCAGGACAAGGCTGATGTACAGTTGCTACAATTTTGTAGCTAAGCAATAAATATCTGGCAAGACAGTAAGAGACAGCAAAATATCTTTTTATTGGCGTGCTTTACAAGTTGTCTTGTAAGCTGTAATGATTTTCTGTTAGTAAAAATGGCTTTACGAACTTTAAGTCGTATTTAAGTTATAGTCCTAACTTTATGGTCATAACTTTAAGTTATGGTCCTAACTCCAGGCTAGGAGCAAGGGGAGGAATTCATTGCAACCAAGATCTATAAGAAAGGAATATTTAAATAGATTGAAGATCTTTTCAGATGAAAAGTGTGGGCAGATATAAAGGCCTGAGATAACAGGAGAGAAACAGTCCCTTAGAAAAGGAAGGAGCACTTCATTCGAGACCAGAGCTTGTTGTCCCAAATAAAGCCACAAGTTCTTCTCAGAAATAATCCCAGAATCACTCTTTATTACAGTCTATATACCGTGGCCTTTGGAAAGAGAAAATCCAAGCTCTTTGGTTGCAAGGCATGCAGGCTGCAAACAAAAAATCTTAGTGACTATTGGTGTTCTAGTCAGGAACAAAGAAATGTAAAGGACAGGTACAAAAACTATCGTGGCAACATTCCAACTTCCATGAAGAAATCATTAAAACAACAGCATAAATTCATGTTTCTCAGCAGTATTAAGGGACAAAATTGGACAGCAAAAACAAAAGCCAAAACTTTGCAGGGGCTTGGCATTCATGAGCTGGATGGTAAGTATGTTATTCCAAAGGCACTCTGTGGCTGCTGTATTTCCATGGTTTCTCATGCCCTGTACCAGAGAAGCAAAACATCATAATCCTGATACACACTGCAAATCAAATGCTAAAAAGGACTGAGATGTTAAATATTGGTCTTCTCTTGATTATCAGTTTTATGCAAGTGGTGGAAAGTTATATAGCCAACACCTGTGTGACCTGTGTGCCCTGTATGCCTTTCTCAGGTATATTCTGGTTAATAGACAAGGTCAGTGATGGTTAATGATCTGCCCTCTCTTCATGCTCTATATATTTGTGGAATAGGAGGTATTAAGAACAGATACTGATAAAATATATTCAGAGTAACACAGACCATTAGTGCCATAGCCATATTAAAGAATGTATAAGGGAAAGAAACTGCGTAAAAAACAGTACCTACAAGAGAGACTAAAATCTACAGAGACAAAGGAGTAGGAGAGAGAAATTACAGTCTCTGGATGTCAAAGAAGTAACAGTAGGACAAAGAGATTATCAAAAAAAATAGGCAAAAAATAACTGGTCTATTCTTGTTTTGTTCACTAAGTTTTCAGAGTCCCATATGAATGTTCAAAACCAAACTCTTATCTAATACCTAGTATGGGGCTATGTTTTAGTTTTTTGCTGAGAACAATCAATTTTGGCACTCAGTGTGGGGCTTATAGCTTCAAGATAATGACAGGTTTGGTTGGGGTGTCCTAGGTTGAATTTATGTCTGATGTTGCT
>QWTY01013138.1:0-36953 GCA_008033365.1 Pseudorectes ferrugineus
TTGAAGCCCAAATCCACCAATGGCTTAAACCCAAAAGATACACTTCTTCTGCATTTCAAAATACAAACATTGGCTGCATCTATGTGTCACTGAAAAACAGAGGAAATGTTTCGTGTGTGACGGATTCTCATGAGATTGCCAGAACGTTAATTCACGAGTTTTACTGCTTTGGGGCAGGAATCTTTGTTAGATTACACCAGTGCATGGGGTCACCCCATAGCTACTGGGATAGTACAAGAGTAGTAACAACAATACTCATTGCTGCTCTTGCTACAAGTGGTAGATGAGGATGCTGCTAGCAGAACTGGAAAAAATTAGTACAGGAAGCATGCAAAATGGTGTGAGAAAATTTCCTGACAAGTGAGAAATTGCAAGTCATGGAATATTTCTCTAAGGGAAGTGGTAGCAACTTCATTGCTTAAGATGCAAGAAGATGTAGAAGGAAACACGACAAGTTACTAAATATTAAACTGTAGCTAAAAATTTAGACAAAGGGACTGAATAATGTCTCAAACATTTCTATCACTAAACTTGTCATAAAAATAATATAGAAGAGGATTAAATTGGTTTCTTGGAAGTTTCATGAATCTATATAATTATTTTCAGTGCATCCTTTCAAGTAAGTCATATCTCCCTTCGTGCCTCCCTGAAGTCACCTGCCCTGGCCCACACACCTTAATGAGTATGGTCCTAACTCACTAACTGCTTCTTCTGTGCTGCCAGCATGCATGGCATGTTGGAGTGGGAAATATATGTTGAAGCACCTCTGTAGTTAAGTGCATGATAGTTAAATTAATTCAGTTTATATATGTATAATAGGTTTAAGTTTAAATAACCGCATTCAGAACTTTCTGTGCACTCCTGTTTACAGAATTCATGTGACTGTTGGGGTAGAAAATGTCCAGATTGCATTTACAGACCATATCACCTGGGGTCAGTCTAGCCAAGGCTATCCTAAATTTTCTCAGCAGCTTAGAATGAATTTTGCTCTCTTCTTCTTCTTGTATCTGGGATGACCAGCTCAGGCTTAGAGGGCAATTAGTGGAGCAAGAACTGGGAAAACCAGCAGAGGTCAAGGGAGCTCATCTAGGGAAGTTACAGCAAAGTAAGAGATCTGGTAATAGCTAGAAAATGTCTACATATTTTGAGTAGTCTGGGTTTGGGATATGTCCAGGGAGGAAGAGGAAACCAATGATCTTGTGTAAGTGGACACTGCTTCTGCCTGTCCCTCAGGAGCAGCAGGCTGGAGAGTGCCAGAGAGGGTTTCCAGAGCAGTCAGTCTTCTGGCTGGAGGAGCAAAAGAATGAAGGTTGCTACCCCAAGAAACCTGTTTTCCTCTGGCCTAAACCTAGTCCCACCTATTGCTGCTGTGGTCTGTAACATAGCCCTAAAACTAGCATGGCCAGCTCACCTACTGGTGAGCTGGCATCGTTTCACATATAGTTTATGGTGTAACAAAAAACTGGTAGCATATCCCAGCATTTCAATATGGAATACAGCATAAAAATGGCAGAATAACAGACTACTCGGAGACAAAATCCATAGTGAATACTGAGTAGTAAAATTTTTTCCTTGGAATTAAATTATCTGACATAATGCAATCAAAATGAAAATATTTAGCTCTTAGGGAAGGATCTGATAAGAATACACATTTCAATTTTATTGTATTCTGATAGCTTTCTTGGTTGATTTGCAGAAAATAGTTGTACTCCACCCTGCAGTACCATATACAAGGAAATAGCAGCTTTAATGAACAATGAGGAATGTCCTTTGTGACCTTGTTTTGTAGAGCCTTGTTTAAAAATATAAAAGATTGTTGAATTATAACAGATTAATCTTCACAGATCTCTAAACTTTCTACTTCCAAATTCTACAAGCGTAGTGTAAAGTGTAGTCTTGATTTCAGTTTATTCATGCAAGAAGACCTTCAGCTCAGATTCTTCTATAGCAATTCAGTATTTATTATCAGTCTTTTATTGCTGTTGATCTCAGTCAAATGCAGCTAGATGAGGTTTATCCCGTAGTTATTAGACAGAATATACATAATGAATAAGTAAGGTCCATTGTTCTCATATTTTCAGGGTAACCATTTTATATAAATTAATGCCTTTAAGGACTGAACTTCAAAGGCAATTACTGCAGTAAATATTCAACTCCTAAGTAGTTTTCATACAAAGATGGGCACTAAAGAAAAATTAATTTCTAGCTGGAGCTCAGGCTCCAGATGTTAATAGTCTCAAACGTTTTTTAGATAAAGGTTTGGTGTCCAAAATAAAGGAGTAGTGTTACTTGAGTTGCTTGTTTGCTGCTGCATAGCACCATCACCTGAAGGTAAAAAAAGATCTGTAAGTGAAATGAGATTGCTTACTCTACTAGGAAAATGCCCTGGTCAAAGGAGCCAGTTTCAAGGAGCTGGCCAGTGATCCCCTCTTTACTGCCTGACCATTTCACTGAATGAAGGTAGTAGATCCAAATCAGTGGCATTCCATTTTCTCCTATATGCTTGGTAGCTTTATTCAGCTTTCCTCATCTACCTATGTTTGCTAGTCTGGTTTTCACTTTAATTTCTGAAAGTATTGGACAGAATATATGACCAGAGATTTAGGAGGCTTGAAAATGTCTTTTAGAGTCATGAATATCTGTGCTCCCATAGGTCTCTTCTGGCCTTATATATTCTGTTTCTTGTAAAAGCTTTTATGGAGGCGGTGCCCCTTCTCATGTACTGTCATCTGCCTCTGACCTATTTGACACACTTCAGTAAAGGATTTGATCTCAGTAAAGTACTGAGATATTGCTGCTGGAGGCGACAGATATTTTATGAGTTCTAAATTCAGGAATATTATCACCAGGCATTGTACTAAACCAGAAAGCAGCATTAAGCTTTCTATCTCTTAATGCAGTGTTTGAAGTCATATGCTGATATCCCTGGAATGGTGTCAGATTAAATCTCCTGGACCCTGAGTCACTGGTCTATTTTATTGGACAGCTTCTCTGCTGCTATTAGTGTGTTTCATGTACAGTGGTTGGTGTTCTGCATCCTGCTGCCTACCTCAGGCTATTGACTCTCAGCAATTTTGTGTTTGTGACCTAATGGTTTATTTTTAGTTCTGCTTGCACTACTGTTGTGATCTCTGACTTTTCTTGGAGTCTAGCTCTTAAAATATTACTGACCAACTAGTAACTCATTGCTTTCCTGCTAAACTTTTGTTGAATTCACAAAGTTTATAAATCTGAAGCTTCACAGGGAACGTTGACAACCTCCCAGTGTATGTGGTAATATATACACACATGCTGCCTTATACTCTCAGTTACGAAGCATTCACTCACCTTTTCATTACAAAAATTTAATGCTTTTATTGTTTATTATAGGATTTGAGTTGAGAAGGGAGAGGGCCTTGGGCTAGAGATGTGTCTTTTCTTGCTCCCATGCAATTCCAGAGAAGTTTAGCAGAGATATAAGCTGCTAGAAATCACTGTTTCTTGCCTCATACTTATGTTCTTCAGAGAAATGTTAGTATCCTGCAAAAAAGAAGTGCACATAAACATTTTAAACAGCTGGGTTAAAAAATACCACCAAAGGAAAAGCAGCAGCAGCAACAGCTGCCTGGAAACCACAGGCTGAGAGCCTCAGGAAGATAACTAGAAACAGACCATCTTATGAAAATCTTTTTTCTGCCCCTCAGAAACCCAGCTGAAAAGATTCAGCATTGGCTATAGCAGTCAATTCACATAGTTAGAGACAATAACTTCCCCTTTTTTGCCAAGTGCGTAGGACAATGAAGATATCTGCAATATTTTATGTGTTACACTGGTGTGACCCTGTCTGTCTGAATTTTGTATTCATGGTGACCTGCAGCACAGCCAGGGTCTAGGCAGTAATCCAGCCTGCCTGCTCCACTGGACTGCCTGTCCCTGTAGGCATCCCATTGTCAGGTGTCTGCCTCTTTCCTTTGGTACTTCACTGTGCCTGTCCCCATGTGTGTGAAGTGGAAGTCAATCTTCCTGCACATGCCCTGCTGTGATCCAGGTGTAAATGTGGATGGGGACACAAAGCCTTCCTTCCTAAGATCCCAGAGGAAGCCTGAACGAGATGAGGTGTGGTCAGCAGTATAACAAACCTCACAGTAGGAAGTGGTGCCAGTCCACTTTTTTGTATGATGATCTTTCCTATGGTTTTAACATTTAGGAAAGAAATTTAAGGTTAAAAGGTTTAGCTGCTTTTCTGTCGAGGTGCAATGTTGTCCACATCAGCCTGAAGAGTGTCCTAGTTACTAGCATAAAACTAAGATCACTTCTGTGTGTTTTCCAGTTGCCTGCAGGACTCCTACCTGTCTGGCTTCATGGTGGCTCAGACTAAGAGAAGAGATGAAAATCTCTTTACACAGAGGTGTAAAAAAATTGCCTTATCATGGTGTTCATGAAACTAAGCACCGGCATGGGTGTAAGGGGTAAGTAGCACTTCCTTCTCTGCACCTCTCTGTGTCCCTCTGCAGAAGTGAAGTAGGCAGCTGAACAGAGGCATTTGCCACTTCCCTGTCAGTCCACATATGATTTGGTGAACTACACTGTCCTTCAGATATGCCTCGATAAGACGGACCAGATACCCTCTAGCAGGCCTCCAAAGGCATCTTGCTCTCTTTGCTGATTGAATATGGAACTTAAACCAGTTTGCTTAAGGTGGGTTGGATTGTATGCCTCATTTCACTTTTGGGATGTAATTGTGCCTGCCAAGATTGACTTGTACCAAAGGGAACTGCAAGTACTGTCAAGGAGGAAGTGAAACAATGGCAAGGAGATAAGGCATCTTTGGGTATAACGTCAAAAAAGTTAAACAATGGTCAAGCAATTGACTGGGGGAATGTTAATGCTAGGTGCCAAGCAGGCTTGCATAGGCTACTTGCTAAGGCTAAGGATCAAACTGAAACATTTATCATTCAGTTTAGAAAGTCTGAAGTAAAATGAGATGAAGGTAGAGCTTGGGAGGCAGCAGCTTCATCCAGTACAGGTGATCAAAACACAGCAGTGTGTCCACAACTGTGCTGCCCCAAGGGGAGTGAGAAATAACAAACTGAACAGGAGTACTAAGCTTGCACATTTTTTTGTGCCTGCTCACCGTGTCCTGAGGTAGAATTATTAATGAATCTCTCTGTAAGAAACTGAGTTGTTTAAATCAGCAGCCTGTGGTCACATCTATAGGCAGTGTTTTCTGAAGAGGGCAAAGGGTCTGTGATGTGGGGAGATGCAATAGATTCCCGGGTCGCTGGTGGAAGCAGGGGTTTGATTAGTTGGTGGGATTTCTATTAGAGAATGTAGCAGTCCCATCTGGCTTGTGAGCAGGGTGGAGGACTGTGTAGGTCCCAGCAAGTCACTGGTGCATGTGGAGACCAGGGAGGAGAGCATGTGAGTCTGGGGAGTTTTTGGTGTGGCAGAGGAGCGGCTCCAATTACCATATTTTCTCCATGTGCTAGTCTGCTGCTGGTCTGGGACGGCAAAAGGAAAATTTCTGATGTGTGGCAAACACAGCTGGCCCTGCCACATCAGTCAGGCAGAAAAAAGGGGAAGATTTCATCTGAGACTGTAATATATTTACCCAGAGATCCAGTGTAAAGTGCTGATTGCCACAGTTAAAGACATGAAGGAAGCTCAGCCTGTCATCTCTTAAGGATGTGCACAGAAGGAAGGGAAACGCAGAGTTCACCCTGAGGCCAGGATACCCAGTGACACACACACAGTCCTATAGATGAAGTGGTGGAGGACTCTGCTTTCAGGGTTGAAAAGCATGAGTGTGTCTCTGATGGCAATATACATTGGGAAGAGGAGATTATTGCATACATTACAGTTTATTCTTCCTTTTAATTGATCAGAAAAGAAAAATTTAGGAAATTGTATTGAGCCAGCTCTGTTAACAGGAATTTTACTCAAGATTGCACGCAGAGGAAGTGAGAACCTAGGAAATGTCAAAATAATCACTTCCTCTGAAGCTGTAATCAATCCCTTGCGTGTATGTGTTATGATACAGTTCTTTAGATACATAGCAGTGTGGTCTTTGTCTAAGGATTCAGTGCATACCATAATCAATACAATGCATAAGAGCTGTTAACAAACAAAAAAAAACTTTTATAAAAAGAGATAAGTTTAAAAATGCATTCCAGCAGAGCTAGTTGGTTTCTACCCTAACAATCAGTACTAGTCTCCAAATAAAAATATCTTCATCCATCAGGGAACCCTTGGGATTAAAAAACCCACCTAGCTAAACAGAAAAATAAAATGTAAATATGTCCACAAAGTCTTGTTGCTGAAATATGTATCACTTTGCTAAATAAAGCTGACACTCTGGGATATTGAAGAAGTGATTAAGAGCCCAAAGTGTATTCTTCCAGTGGAAAAAGCTATATATAAAGGAAAAGGAAACAGAAGGGCTTTCAGTTCATTTGGCCCTATTCACAGTTTATGTGACAAATAACTACAAGCTCAGATGTTCCAGAACTGCTATTTAAGTCACCTTTAATGTTTTTTGTATTCGATAAGGCTGCCTCTAAAGTGCCATAATCCAGAGTTTTTTAACATTTGTCCAAGGGTATTTATTTGTGTGCTCATTGGTCACATATTATGGCCACTATTGCCAGTTGCTGAGGTAGTCTACAAGAAGTATAAATACTGTCCAAATATCATTTCTTCTTGTAAAGAATTTCAAATGAAAGGGGTCAAGGCTGACGTCACCAGGAGCTGAGAGCTGTGGAGAGAGGCAGAGTACATTTCAAGAGGCACCTTCTCTATTAATTTGGGAGTCTCACCATCAAAGTCCTTAATACTCTTTGCCTAAGTCTGTATAGCTGGATCCAGGACAAGTTTCTACCCCTGTGGTCCCCTCCTGTACCAGATTAAAACTTAGGCAGGCATGCTTTCATATTTCTCCTTCTCCTCATTCCCCTCTTCTCCTCATTTTCCCCTACAGAATGTTCTCCCTGCAGCGAGGAACCCAGGGCCAGGCAGCAGATGCAGAACAGCAGTGTCATGGCCAGGGACAGCTGTGCACCAGGGCAGCCCCCACTGAGGGCAGAGACAGCATGGCCCCTGCAGCAGCAATTCATCCACAGGGACTGTCCTCCCTGCAAAAGCAAAAGGGGGAGTTTTCTCAAGGGAAAAAGCAAACCCTGTTTTCCTCCAGGAAAATAGAGATGACAGACAGGTAGATCCCTGTAGCTAGTCTGAAAAGATGTTGCCAAGAAAAGCAAAAGCACACACGCAAATACCTCTCTCAGCAAGGTGAAAGGCTCTAATTTGCAAACAGATTTAATTTTCATAGTTCTTTCTCCGTGACATAATTTTTTTTTGGCCTTGTGTGCCTTCCCAGATGATCTTTTTTCCTCAAACATGACCTTTCCAGGAGATGGAAATCACATTTTCCAGCCATCTTCTTTCCATCCATAGCTATAACTACTTCTGGCTGAGGCTCTGGGGTGTTTTATCAGGTGGAGGCTTATGAAGTCGCTGTGCAGCCCAAGCAGAGCTCAGCTCTGCTAGAGGGCTCCACAAAGACCCAGTAACCAGTGATCTCTCCCACTGACAGACTGGAGAGTGAGAAATGGTGAGAGTAGCAGGCAGGCTGCTGGATTGGGACCCCTGGTCTCACATGCTGCTGTGCTGAGCAGCATGTCCTGCAGTCATGATCCTGCATCCTGGGCCTCACCATGCTCCCCTCTTCCACGGGGCGTGCTGGTCTCACATCTTGTATTAGCTGTAACCCTGAAAGTGACTGAATCCTTTACTCAAGATCCCTCTTCCCACCGACAAAATGAAAACGGAAAATTATTTTTGATACCCAGACCTTACCTGTAGCAGCTTCTTTGCAACTCAACATCAACTATATCCCAAAACTAACACCAGACAAACCTAGCTGCAGCCAAAACAAACAAAAAGAAATCATTTCCCTAGGACTCCCCTTTGCAGCCATACTTGAACTTCTAGAGTTAGGAGAATAACAAAGCCTATGAATCCGGTTAAGAAGTACTGCAAAGGGGTTTCCAAGAGAAGGTTTGTGCACCAAAGGTGTACTTCCCTGAGAAGTCTGATCACTCCTTGGGGTAGATTTACCATCAGGGTTAATGGGGATGCAAAGCCAAGGCATCCAGTTGTGGTGGGGCTGTAAAGGGCCTGCAGAGGCAAGGTTTGGGCAATGAAAAGAATTTTCCACTGCCCAGTTGTTCATCTTAGCCAGAGCTGGAGGTCCTTCAGTAATGCCCAATCCACCCCTAGGTTTAGAGCTGAGGTAACAGAGAGAAAAAACATAGGGGTCCAGTTGAGGGCAGTGGTCCAAAGACTCTTAAGGGAGACCTAAGGCTGCAAGAGGAATTCCCTCACAAGAAATTTTTCATCCAGGTCACAGCTGTCCTTTGTTGTCACAGTTTCCTAGGACTTTCTCTTGTAGGATATCATGTTTATTTCCACTAAAACACTTGCTGAGAACTATGAAGAGCAGATGTGTCATGATGTCTTGTTATGTGCAAACTGGAAACAAAATTGCAAAACAATCCTATAGAAAATGCTCTCCAGCTGGAAAATAAAAGTTGAAAAGAAAGGTCATGTCATGTTATGGAATACAAAATATGTATTACAGGAGCCCTTTGAATTTGAAATTAAGTATGTAAGAGGAAGGAAACATAAGACTCATAACACAGGAGCTAGTGTGTGAGGCTGAGTGAAAGACCTCCTTAATGGCTTCTAAGACGGGAATGGAAGGAGTACGAGGTCCCAATTGCAATCTTGAGCACAGTAAGTAATTTAAAAGTAAGCAGTGACTTTATGGGAGTCACCTATGAATACACATGATGGTGGTAATTCAGGAAAATCCCCAGAATATGAAACTGAAGGAAGCAAGCCTAGTCTAAAAGCACCCATCCTAGCTCTGTAGTCATAAATAAAAGGACTGGTAATTTCTTACTCCTACTGTGAAAACCCCACATCTAAGAACTGAAAAGAAACTTGCCCAGAATTCAGAATTTCCCATATTTTTAGAACTTAAAGTTTCAAATTCTCTGAAATCCACATTTTGTGTTCTGGACCCAGTTAGGCTGGTTGGTTTTGTCTTCAGAGTCATGATGCCTGATGAATACACTGAAAAATAACCTTCTTCCTCTAATATATTTTTCTGGGGACAATAACCTTGGAATACATCTCTTGATATCAGCTATTTCTTCCTTTACACTGATAAAATTAGCTAACACCTCACAGGGGCTTCATAAGCATGACAGTGTTTTCATGATGTAGCTGAGGCAGGAACCATGTGCATCACACTGCTGTAACAGTGCTATTCACAGTCTGTTAATCTACCCCAAACTGAATTGCTCTCTATTGTTGTACTGTAGCAATGAAGAGATGATGGTGTTTTTCTATCATTTCTATTTTCTATTAGGATCTCTATTGTGTGCAGCTGCTGCAAGTTGCAGCCCCCTTTTCAGCCCTGAGTATCGTTTGCCTTCTCTGCATTACATATTAAGAGGGGACAGAAATTCAAAGGGGGGATGATCACCAGCTCACGTGGCAGCCCATGTGTGCAAAGATGGCAAACTGGGTGCAGAGCAGCATCCTAACCAGCTTCCCCAGCAACAAGAGGTCATAGACAAAAGACTTTGATCATGTGATGAAGCTGATTAGGGTGTCACACAGAAAACAAACCAGGAAAATTTTCAGGGGGGGAAAACCAATATTTAGTAGTCTGTTAGGGTGACCAGAAGGAACTAGATTTTATCGAGTAGTATTTGAGGAAGGAAAATGTCTGTGTGTGTGTATTGAGCAGAGTGTTCTAGAGCGTAAATCAAGAGCAGAGGGACAAGGGCAGAGAAAGGTTCTAGGACTTCTTTGAGAAATGGTGAAGCTGGGGCAGGGACGCTGACACAGGAGTATCCAAGTGTTGGTTAAAAATGAATTGTTTGGCAAAACAGCAGTCCTGATCTTCAAGTGGTGATCTCATTTAGCTTTACACCTTCAAATGTGTCTTGTGTCTTTCCAAAGTTATCTACAAGGCTATACAAATTTCATGTCCATTCAATTTTTTAACTGTACTACAACAGATAGACCTAGATCATAAAGATATTTTTTTTCTTGCTTAGTTCTTAGGCAATACAGTAATGTGTTTCCTTCAGAAAGGCAGAGGCATCATCTGATCACCAGTCTCGTTCACTGTGGATGCTGTGTTACATGTAAATCTCCAGCCCTGGGTTGTGGCAAACCAAAGACTGCAGTTTTTCATTTCAGCCTGCCTGCAGATCTGGTTTATTGTCCTTATGCAGCTGACCTCAAGCATGAGGTGCTGCTCTCCAGGTCTATCTGTACCTAGATGAAAAGAGGCCTGTCTTTCCAGCACTTAGCACTTGGCTTTCAGCAATCCCAAATGAACCTCTAGTGTAATAAATAGTTTTAAATATGTTCTTTGCCTCAGAGAAAAAAAAATTAACAATAATCAAAAATGCTCCTCACGCAGGCTCACTAATTTTCCTATCCAGTGAAGAACTTCTTTTCAGGGCCAAATGGATTAAATGCTCTTTGGTCTTTTTCTCCTGTTGGTCTAAGTGACCTAGCATCTTCCTCTACATATAGCAATGGATTGACGCATATCTAGGTTTCACAGGAGTGGGTTAGCTTTAATTCCAAAAATAAACAATAGTCTTGTTTATCAGCACTAAAGACTGAAAGCCATTCACTGTTCTTCATGCTATTTAGCCTTTACCACGTCAAGCACTAAAGATTTTGAATAGGTCAAACAATTTTCCCTTGCAGAGTAGGCACTCTGAGCTCCTCTATCTGGTCTCCACTGCAATTAACATTGAAATGATGGTGTGTAACATGTTTGTCACAGAGGGAAGACATGCAGTAGATTTTCAGAAAGCCATTTCTGGTGTGGAGATGAATTATTTATGTATCTTAACTGTAGATCTGGCTAACAATTCTGTCATTAAATGCTATCTCACCCACTCCTTCTGTCTTATGCCAAAATGGTAAACCCCCTGAAATTAAATTGCTATTTTTAAATTCTAGAGCATTATTTATTTGTAATTTCACATGTATTTTATTATAGTGAATTAAAAACCCTGAAATAGTTTGCACAGTTTGATCAAAGTGTGTATTTAACACACGACCTGTCTCATTAATAGCAGATATTGAACTTTAACATCAAGAGGTATACATATACATGTATTCTACCCACAAAAATCCTGGAAATCATCTTCAGACTTGGAGCCTATTTGCATACATTCGATACTGTGTTAATAAGTCACAGCATCTGCCCTTTGTGTTCCTGGAGTATACTTCCAATATGTGTGGAAGCTGAGTATCTAGGAAGATGCACTCACAACTGATAAGCAAACATGAACAAGCTAAGAAAATTCAAATATTTTTGAATATGGTGATTAATTCTCCATCAGTTCTAACATTATAACACTACATCTGAGATCATAAAATTGTCACAAATTGATGCAGTTAAGGATTTCCATTTTCTAGACTGAAATTCCAGTTCTTAAATTCCTTATAAATCTATGCAATACACAGCTTTTCTTAACCATATCTTGTCAATCAGTTTCCACACCCAGTGATTCTGGTTACAGCTCTTCTATCTCTGATAGTGCATTATTTTTCATCTTACACACACACAAATGACTTTATGGGACTGGAATATCAAATGATACATTGTGAAATCCTGAGCGTAATTTCTTTGCATTTTCGTTTGGTTTTGTGGTAATCCAAACCAGTGCTTTATCTCCTCACCCCCTTGCTTGTTCGATATCTGGCATGCACAGCTGTTCATGTGCTTTCTCATGTATGTGCTTTCATTATTGTGACCCATTTAAGATGTGTGGTGAGGGAAAAGTGAGTGGCATGTTTTTACATATGCATTTGAACTACCTGGCTCCCCGTGTGTGTGTATGTGAGTGCATGCATGGCTGTGTGTGATGGGTGAGAGCAGAAATCACGCATGCAACCATGTAATTTAACGTTATAAATGAATATCTACTTGCAGCTTTATTGTTTTTCAGACAAGAGGTTTGGGCATGTTGTGTTTAGAATGGACTCGCCTGGCGTTAATTTTCTGCAGCTAATTCCCTTCAGTGTCTCATTTAAATATACCCCATTTGCTGTGCATTTGAAGCTGAAGGGCTCTCTTACATAATAATAATGTACAGCACAGCCCCACAACATGCCCCCATGATGCCAGTATTATCTGAATTTTACACAACTACCTGCCTTAAATTTTAGCAGCTCTTTCCCTGAGTGAAATGTATTTAATGGTATATTCCTTGTACACTGTTTTTTTATATAGTAATTGAGGATGTGTTCCACAGTACAGTTTTAAATGCAATATGCCAGACAACTGTTGTTTCCTATTAATCATCTTAGCTGAAATAATAGAAGTACTTTAAATTTTGAATGCCAACTGTTCTTTTAAAAGCTAAATATCTCCTGTGCCTGTCTATTCCTTTTAGTGAAGAAAAAAAAAAGGAAAGGGTGATGATTAGATACTTTGGGGCATCTTTCAGAAATGCTACTGTTTTGCAGAACATAATGAGACATATTATTTTCCAGGAATTGCAAGGAAATTAAAGGAAACATAAGTCACCCAGGTGTGTTACGACTCTGAAAATGAAGCGTAATGCTTAATGGCAGCTGAGGCAGAAGTGCTTATTTACAGTAAAACTTTTTCTAATTCCTTTTATTTTTAGCTGTGCTCCTCCTATTTATTTAAGAAAGGAGAAAAAAGTGGAATTTTGGTTTTCCAAAACTTTGGGTTCTTATTATGGCTCATCATGTTAATGGCAACTGTGGGATTATACACACTTTGGGGCAAAGCCACTTGAATTCAAAGAATTTAAGTCTGTGGGTCCCACTATTGTCGTGGGATCTTTCAGAAATATGAAAGGCCAAATGAGAGATCTCATTGATTCAAAGAACAGAGATCTTCTTCCTTTGGACATGAAAATGGAAAGCTAATAACTCTGAGGAAAATAGCTACAATTAACTGCATACTAATATTTTTTCCAAGATTAGTATTTCCAGAGGAAAAATGTGCAGAGCCTTTTGGAGTCTCTGAATTTCTGATGGTAGCTCTTTTATGCCCCAGCAGCTGGTTGCCTTTTTTAGAGATGTCATGGATGCTAGAGATTCGACTTAATCCCAGTTTGAAGTTTTCTTCCCAATCAAAGGCTGAATAGGTATTGTGCTTCCTACCTTACTAAATGCTTGCTGAGATTATCCTCTGTCACTTGCTGCTTATTATCACTGTATCCCCAAAGAACCATCCTCTCTGATGCGGTGCTTTTAGAAGTGTTATTTCATCATTGAAAAGATGGATTCCAAATGAAAAGGCACTCTCTACAGAAATAACATTTCATCTCAGGAAGATAAAAGGAGCTGCCTGTGGCTAGGTCTGGATTGTGCTACTTTTCTTGCACTTCCCTATTGATTTTTGAGCTTCAGGCCTTCTCTTGGCTTAAAATGGGGGATAATGTGAATTCAGAGAGGCTGCAAACGTAGAAAGAACTGACACAGTCTGAGATGAAGACTTATTCTTGGGGTACAAGATCACATCTAGAGAGTATCAGGGACAAGGGAAAAAGGAGAAAGCAGGATGAAGAGCAAAACAGAAGAAAGGAATGTGAGGTCAAGCCTTGAAGGACTTGCTCAAGTTGTGGTCCTACATGGCAAACCTGTGTCCTATCCCACATGAGCGATCTGTCTTCTTGCCAGTTTACAGTAACAACAAAGTTTGGACTCTAGGATTCCAACAGAACTGGTTTGGTTTCTGTTCGGTCTGAGAAAAAAATATCCTCCTGCAGTCAGACTTATCAGGCACACACTGTTCATAGGGTTAAGGAGTGCTTTGGCCTTGTAGCAGCTCTGAGTCAACATGCAGAGCAAGGGAACGTCTATGAAGGAAAGAAGGACATAAAAGCTCACAAGCTCCGTAACTGGAGCAAAGTTACAAATGCTCAGCTGTTATGCACCCCTTCATTCACCTCTGCCCTGAGCTGTGAGTGCCCTAAACTGCAGTGAGGCCACCTCCCACATCAGTGCAGTTGTACCGCCCCAGCCTGGGATGCCAGACGGAACAGGGTAGGTCATCCTGCTTTGTTCTACTGTGGTTTTTTTAGTCCCCAGGGGAAAAAAAAATCTGCTACTGAGAAGTGGTTTCTCTGCAATACCGTAAATGGCAAAGAGCACTTGAGACCTACTGGCAATGTCTTGCTTTCCTCAAGACACAGCAGCTCTCCCAGCCTTCTTCTCTCCCACCATCTTCCAACTGACATTCGCATCTGGCAGAGTTAGGGTGACTTAGTTGTGTCTCTGGTGGATTTATGAGGATTAGATTGTGTCAAAAACATGCTGAAATGTATTTTTTACTGAAAAAAAATGTTGACAATAAAGAAGCCAATGTTCTGCCAGCTGGGTCTCCTGAGCTGCCTGGCTTCTACTGCTCAAGGCTCCTTGATATGCCCAACTTCTGAGGCTGACACATTCCTGATCTCTGAATTGATGACTCCCCAGCTACTTGACTCACACCTCTGTTGATTTCACAGCAGCTGGCAGTATGGATGATTGAGATTTTGTAGAGATTTACTTACATTTTTCCCAAACAATTTTTTGAAAATTCCTTTTGTCTAAAATTTGGCATTTTTTAATGACAAAAGGATTATCCATTATGCCATCCACATGCAAGATTCTTCTTTCAGAATGGGGCATTTCTGATTAAGGGAAGAATGCGCTTCCATTGTGGCGCACGAGGCATTGGGGACCTGTGTGCTGGGTCTCTCAGGCCTCCTAGTTGGTATGTGAAATTGTGGAGCTGAAGGAAGGATGCTCAGTGTCTGAGTTTTGACAGGTCTACAGTTACAGTCAAATATGGCTTTTACAGAGAAATAAATGATACTCCTTTATTCAACACATGTGTGACCTATCAGTTTTCTCACTGCAGGTTAGCACAAAGGAGCCGTAACACAGACCTGAAGTAGTCCATTGTACCAGGGCCTGTGCCAGCTCCAAGAAGAATATACTCTGGGAAAAAACAGGAAGCAGCATAAAGGCTTGAGGTCTGTTACTCTGATGCTGAGAAGCTGGTGTTTCTGGATGTCTCCTTTTGCTTCATAGGAATTGTTACTAAACTGGTACAAATTAGAGACATCTCAGAGATACTTCAATCACTATCCAGTCCTAGATCCCCTGAACTGGGGAACTGCAAGATTTTTTTCCCATTTGATGATCTAAATCAGCGTTAAAAATATTTAAGACAGACTTCATGAACTGAGAAACAAAACCAAGTGTAAATTAAAGAATGGGATAATTTAAAGCATCACATCTGTCTTACACACACTGTTCAAAAACATTGTTATCACTTTTGACAATCTTCATTATAAAGCAGTTCTAGCCTGTGTTGGGTCCTGACTGGATTTCATGCTATAAAATATGAGATGAAGTGAGTCCTTACACAAAGAGTTTAGAACAGAAGTTTAAAATGCTGCAACAGATAAAGACAGGCAGGAGGATTAATGGGGTATCTTACTGATTTTGATCAGTAGCGCACAAAGATCTTATCTCACACACCTACTAAACAGCTCAGAAAAGAAAGGAAAGACGAAAGATTTGAAAGCCTGACTTGGAAGGGTAGCAGAGGAAAGGCATGTTTACTAACTGGGGAGGACAGCACTTGCGTCACAACCTTTATTTAATATTTTACTTTTTCTCACTGTTCCATGTGTAGTCGTAAGCCTTATGCTCTGGTGACCACTCAAACCCTGTTCTGAATTCTTGAAACAGTTCCTGACATAGTTTTGGCTCATACCAATTCCTCTGGCAATTCCTGAGCACAGGAGTCAAGCTAGGCCAGGAACTAGTCCCAGTAGAAACTGTGGAGAAGTCCATGCTGTTTTGGAAGCTGAGAATGGACAGGTGCACTCCATGCAGTTGGTCCTGGGAGCAGTGAGTGGTCCTGGGAGCACTAAATAGCTGTAGCCTGTGTTCACAACACAGCTCACACTGGCTCCAGTTACACTTGGAAATGGACCAGTGCTCTCTGTATTAGATCTCAAGGTGTCCAGCAAAGGACTCCTGTTACAGCTCACTGCCTGTGAAATGGTGATTTGAGGGACAGACCTTGGATCACATTGATAGTCCATGGCTGAAAAAGGGACAGAATTCAATTCTCCAGCCTTTTCAGTGTAAGTTCTCACTTTCTTTCTATTTCTTTCCCTTATTATTGACTGGTGAGCAGATGCAAAAATTATCTCAGCTGGAAGAGAAGACGTAGGTGTTTTTCTGTTCTCCCTGGATCATTTAATTGATGATTCTCACATATAAAACACATGAATGTGCTGGGGAGCAGAGACCTTCTCATCTTACACTTTTCTAATTGTCACCAGTTCTTTTTTCTTTTCACTTACTTCAATGCCTTAATCAATTGACTGTAGAGTCAGTCCCTACTTGCTTGTTCTCTTGCCCGTACAATTCTTACATTTTTTTCTTGTATGTTGGCTTATTTCAACAGAGGCTTCAGAAAATGAATTGCAGAGCAGCTCTCTTTTGAACTGGGGTGAGTTGCTCAGGGGTTAGAATATTTCCTGCGAGATAAGATTTGTGAATTCAAAGGGCCTTTGAAGTGCTACAACCACTTCATAGGTGTTGCTTTTTCCAAAAGCACGGGCATTCCCATAATCGCCAGATACTAGCTGTGAGAAGAGTTTTTCTACCAGGGCATACACCATACACCAGGGTAGTGAGGCTGAGTTTATGTGTGGTACAGGCTTTAGGCTTTTTAGGCACATAGTATTTTGTATCACAGAACCACAGAAAAATTTAGGTCAAAAGGTAATCACTGAGTCCACCTCATCTGATCTCCTGCTCAGGGCAGTGCCAACTTCCTAAGTTAGGTCCGTTTGCTCAGGGCCTTGTACAGGTGAGTACTTTGGATCTCAAAGAAAGGATAACCCACTGTTCTCAGGGCCCCTCTTCCAGTGCTCCACTATCCTCACTGAAATGTCCCTTTCTGAAGCGTGTGATCACTCACTGCATTTTGTCCTTATATTGTATACCTCAGGGAACTGCCCTCTATCATCCCTTTTAGGCAGTGGAGGACAGTCCTCTTTATGCCTTTTTTCTCCAGCTAAATAAATCCAGTTCCTTTAGCTTCTCCTTTCTACACTTCAGAGCCATTATTCTCTCTTTGGACCTCCAGAGAACTCTCTCTAGTTTGCCTTGTATGAAAGGGTCCCAAACCATACAGAATATTCCAGATACGAGCTCATAAGTGATAAGTAAAAGGAAATAAACACTGCCTTTGACTTCTTGCTTGTCTTCTTGCTGCAATAATAATCTACTCATTCATGTTCAACTTGTCCACCGTGATCCTCCAGAATATTTTCTGCAGAGCTGCTATCTAACCAGACAGGTCCCAGCCTCTGTTGCTGCATGAGGTTATTCCATCTCAGGTGCAGGACTTTGTGCTTGCCTTTATTCAGCATGACGACTTTCTGCCTGGTTCATTTCTCCAGACTTTGGTTCCTTTTGAAAGATGACCCTGTCCTCCAGTGTGTCAGCAGCTTCCTCCAGTTTGGTGTCATCCATGAGGGTGCTAAGGGTGCCTTTCTTCACATCACTCAGGTTGCTGTTAGATACATTTCCCCAGGACTGAATCACAGAACACACTCATAATTGGCCACCAGCTGTACTTTGCACCACTGAGTACAACCCTTCAAGTCCAACAGTCCAGCAGTTCTTCCCACCAACCTCATGTCCATCCATCTCCTCACATCTCCTCAGCTCCGAGGACACAGTGAAAGAATATGTCAATAGCCTTATGGAAATCACGGTAAATTTACTGTTCTCCCCTTATCAAGTCTTTCATCACAGATGGCAATCAGGCTGAACAAACACAATTTTCCTTTGGTAATTCTGTGCAGATTGTTTCCAATCATTTATTACCCTTCATGCTCCAGGGAAAGGCTTCTACAGGCTGTTACTTATCATGTCCTATACTGCATCCACCTTCTGCAAAAAAAAAAAAAGAATCCTTGGAAACAAAGCAACTTCTTTCCAGCATCTGAGGCAGTGATTTTATTGTGTTAAAATCTTAACGTAATTAAATTTCCACATGTGCAGTGAGGAGAATAAAAACGTTGGGTAATTCTTTGCAATCTTGATGGTTGTGTGTAATGTACAATATTAAAAGGGTTAACAAGCAGGCTTTGTGCTGTTTCTCATTAGGCTGAGTTCAGCATTCAGCTTTCAGGCTTAAAGTCTATCTCATATCATATGTATACTGCCACATATGTAATTTGTTGGGTAGGACTGGTTACATTGTGGAGATGGCATAGAAATTCCTAACAATCTTTCCTGCCCATAATAGCTTTCCAGAAGACAGAACATAATGCTGCCCATGCATGTTAAATCTTTGGATGAGCTAATATGAAATACTTCTGCTGTTCTAATTTCCTCTTGTGTGTATTTTTTCCTGGCTCAGACTCAGTGACCTAATTCTTTTCTTCATTCTGTTCAAGATTTTTGATTTTTTCCAAGCTACTCACACTGGACTCTTCTCCATTGTGGAAATTGTGCCTTTATTTCTGTTTTGTATTAGCACCCTGGCATAGTTGCACTGATTGCCCTGTTGCTGCTCTGTCTCTAGACCTGAGGGTGGATACTAATAATTGTGTCACGGCATCTCCCAAAAATGGTGACCAAGACATCCTAGTGGGCACACCTAAGGAAGTTCTTGTAAGTCTACAGGAAGATCTTATAGAGTTTACATTGAAAATATCCCATTTTAAAAGTAGCACCTAAAAGAAAGTTGTTTGCTTTCCTAGTCTCTTGGCTGGAGAGCTGAACCAGTCAGTGTCTCTCCATCTACTTGCCTTTGAAAACTGCATGAAGATTTGTTCAAAATCCTTTTCACAAGGTGTGTATGGTGCTACATTTAACTAAACAAAATACACGAAAGGCTTCTTAGTTTTCATAATTGTGAAATCCTCAAGCTAGTATATGCATGTCTCCCAGCCTAGACTGAGGCATGCTTAGGCCGGTTCAAAGGCATGTAGAGAGCAGACCCAGCAGTTCTCTGTCTTTGATTCTGATTCAAATGCACTTTTTTCATTCCAGCACATAGAGAAGGTTGACAAAAGGACACCCTTGCTTTTTTTGTTTCACTCAGTTGCACTTCTAGACATCTATTTATTTTTTGTGTTGTGTTTCTCAGTAGTTACTATGTTGTGGTTCCTTAGGGCTACCTTAATAAATATCTACTTTCAGACTCAGACTTTTTATTGTAAGGAGATTTAGTGCATTTGCAAAATAAACTCCATGGCACCGCTCATAGGCTTAGTGTATTAACCATGACATATATTGTTTTAAACAATCTTCCTGTCTTGACATGAATTGGTATGAGCAGTGTAATCACTGTTTATCTGGCGAGAGAGAGGATGATTCCAGTCAAGAAATAAAACCACCCGAAATTATGAACATGGGTTTGGAGCTTTAGCCTAGGAATTAAATGCATCTTTTCCATTGAAGCTATATAAAATGAAGTTCTGTAACTTTAGTTGAAAGTTATACACATGAGAAACTGTTTGTGTGATCTGTGTCTTTGTGCAGCCGATACAATTTCTTGAGCTGCAGAAGGCTGTATACTTGGACCCTGTGAGAGGCCGACTTCTCCAGTAAAAGGCCAGATTTTCCACATTCCTGCAGACATAAAAGAGCAAATAAGCTGCCTGACACAAGTGCTTTACTACCTTTAATTCTCAAGCCTTCCTGTCAATCTAACTGATATTGCATGGCTCTGCTTCTTCAGTCAGTCTTCCTCACACTCCTCGTCAGCACGATCTTAGGGTTTCCTTATGTGCTGGTGTATATTTGTACACGTTTTAATTTAAGAGGAGCAGAGACCCCCTGGTTTGTCACCAAGACAGCACTGAGGAACTCCTGCACTACTTTAATTTTGGGAACTTTTTAAAAAGAGGGTGGCAGAGAAGTTCCTGTCTCCTAGGTATTTTCTTCAGAACACTGTACTATTCCTTTTGCTGCTGGTGTTACAAAATACTGTAGAAAAGGTATTTTTCATTAAAGGTAAAATCCAGGAACACATGCAATTTTCTGGTTTTGCTTTGCTTCTGAATGATGAAACCAGAGTATGTATTAAAAAGCTTCTCACATTACTTGCAGAACAAAAGCAACTAAGTTGCTGGCTTGTAAAAAAAGGAAAAAGAAAGCTTTGAGATGAAAGAGAGTTATATTTACCTCACTCATAAAAACTTTTTTTTTGTTGAGTGGTTGGGGTTTTTTTCCTTTTAGTTGAACTCTTGAAAAAGTGCAATTTCATTTCAAGACATTTTGGTTCATATCGCAATGTTAATTTTATTAAGCAATAAGACCAGACAGGGCTTGAATTATTGTGCAATAATTTATGCTTAGGTGCATTCTCAGGCATGAGCCTGCAGGCTGAGTGTTATCAAGTCCCAGAGTGTTCCACATAAATTATGTTGTAGTTAAAAAAACCAACAACAAGCCCTAAAAAACCAAAAGAAAACCCAAACTAAGAAAAAAAATATGCTGCAAGGGTCTGTGCTTTGCAGAGGCCGTCACCTGAGAGCTCAGACAGCCTCCATCCTTGGCTGTTGGAGTTGCAGGGGAGAGGTTCAGCATCTATTCCTGTGTGGTGTTTTGGGGAAGGCTTCCCCGTCCCTGCTCCAGGGGTGGGTAGGCAGGCTGCTGCTCTCCTGTGCCAAGCCTTTCCCCTGCCCAGGACACTTCTCCAGGAGCTGTGGCACTCAAGATGCAGGGAGAATGAGGCCAAAAAAAGGTTGAATCATGGACTTGAATTTTGCTGACGGGTGGATGCTGGGATACCTGAGATTACTACAGCTGGGGTTCAAAAAGCACATAGTGAAACACAGGAGAGCTGGTAGCAAACAGACTTGGCTGAGGGGATCCAGTTAGTGAATAAATTCCTACAGTGGTTACCTGAATTCTTAACTAAAATTTGGTTAAACTTGCTTCTCACTGTTAGACTGAGTCCCCTATCTAGTGAAGGCCACATAAACTTTTGGAGAAAAACCTTTTCATGACAAGGATGTCACTCACAACATTGATTACTTTGCTTACCCACTCTGAAAAAAAAGATCTGAAAACCACCTCAGCAAACAACTCAACCAAACAGAAACACAGAAAATATAAAAGAAACAATGAAAAAACAAATATTTCTCAGGAAACAAAGTTACATCATCTCTTGGACAGTATTTTAATGGAAAAAGAAAAGGACAAAATGTTTCTAAAGGTCAAGAAAAGTTTTAACATCTCTTCTGATTAATTTTTTTTTTACTTTTGAAGGGACTAAGATATTATTACCTGGGGAACAGTAAGCAATATATTAATAAAAAGATAGCCCTTGGATGTAAAGCAGAAAGAGAGAAGACAGAAAATGTTGAGTGTTGAAGGCTGTGATGATTTTTGGAACTGCAGATGATATTTGTCATCAACTTGAGAAGTGAGCAAGCAACAAGAACATTTGTTCTGTGCATAAAATGTGCACAAAAATGTTCCCTTAATGGCCATGGAAATCCAGCAGCAAAACCAGCTACATGGTAGCACTGAAATGAATAGAGAATAAGGTGTATAACCATTTTGAATAATTATTTTTGGTTTGGAGCTTTTGGGCTTTGGCTGTTTATTTTTTGGTGGAGAAGGATAAGGGGAGGTTAACACAACACCAAGGATTAGCCTGTATCACATAATTTAAGTTAAAGATTCTATTTTTGGAGCAGGGCTAACACCCTTGAGCTAAAATCTCCAAAATCTCAGCTGAGTGCCCTATGCAGAGCATTTTGGCTGTTGAACTCTTGAAACTCTTGAACCCTCAACAACTTGAACTCTAAAAATTTTTCCTGCTGAAAATTCAATCCATGCTAACGAGTTCCCATAAAGCGAGAGGTTTTGAAGAGCAAGACTTCTAGTAAAGTTCAAGTTTTAAAAGTAATTCTTAGTGAACCTTCACCCTAGCTCGGAGGGAAAGCAGACACAATACACAGCATTGGCATTTTCTGGAAGAGCCAATGACTCTCGTGCTACCAGACTACCAAAGACTGAGCAGCCTAGGGAGAGCAGAAGAGAACTCCCCCTTCATTCACTTGGTCCTGCCCTCATTGCAACCATGGCCAGTTCTCATGCAACATCACAGCCTGCTCATACAGCTTCCTGTGCTTCCTTAAACATCACGAGGTGCCAAGTCCAACATGTGATAGGTGACTACACTTAAGAGCAAATACAGCCCTCACTGCAAAGTTGTATCTATGGTATGTACATGCTGCTGAGTTTGCATAGGCAATGGTTTCTTTCCCCACCCCTCCCGCTTTCAGACTGAAGTTTTTCAGTCAGGCTCTCTTTAGAGCTGTCTGTGCATTTTTGAAAATCCCTTCCCTGAAGTTCTCATTTGTCCATTTCCTATCTTTATGTTCCTTTCCTCCTCTGTATGCATGTAATCCATTTTGTTTGCTGAGCTGCTTGAACAGAGCCCTGTCTGCTGGCAGCTTCGATGGTACTTCACTATATCTTCAGTGTTGTGGCTAAGAATTTGGTCACCACAGAGCACAATTCAGAGCTGATGCCAGTCACTAGTGACCATAAACTCCTTGATCTGTTTGTCATTGCTGTGAATTGCAGTTTACAACTCACTATTTCTTTTGTGAGGAAATACAGCAACAGTGAATAAAGGAGAAGCAGGTGGTCCTCTATAGTGTTCCTCATTGTTTCCTGTTACCATTCTACAAATCCAAATGCATGTTTTTACCAGTGCAGTTTCAGTAATGATTTTGGTTCCTAGGGAGTAGCACTCAGCATGGGAAATGGGGAACACTGTATTCCATTCCTGGCTCCACAGTGGACTCTGGATCAAACACAGGGAACTCCTAAAAATACCCCTTCCCACTTCTGGGAAGTGCTTTGAGATCTGCAGTTGAAAACTGCCACCAAAAGAACTAGGTGTTACTAATTAATACTTTTTACAGGTGGATGTTTTCAAAGTGTTATTTCAATTTTGCCTGTCTTCCCCCCAAAATATACACAGAGGGGGCAGAAAGGGAGTGAGAACAAAAGAGAAAGAAATCTGCTGTAGCACAAAGGTTGATCTGGAAACGAGCAAAAGCCGATGTCCCTCAGTGAGCATGCTTGGTTTAGTCGTGCCAAATCCATTCCTCATGCAAACCTGTTGCCTAGGGATGTCGTTAGGTGCTGTGGCCACAGTATCTTCGCCAATCCTGAAGACTTTATTATTTTTATAATTATATAATTTGTTGCAATAGGCTGGAGAAGAATAATTAAAAGGAAACATTTTCTAGTGATCTATTTATAACAACTCTAAGCTGCAGAAAATGTGGGGCCTAAAAACCTTAATGGTTCCTCCTTTAAGTATGCATTGTTTCACAGTGGACTGTAATCTCTATTTCCTTGATTGATAGGGTCATAATGCCTGGGAAAGAGTGGAATGGACAAGCCAATCAGAAATAAAGACCCAAGAAAAGGTCAAAATGGCGGAGCACTTTACTATATTTCTTGAAAGATGTTGGGTATTAAATGTCATATGCAATCTTTGTCATGAAAATGAAGTAACAAGCCACTAGTGTGACCCTTTCGTTTGAATGATAGTCTTGTCACTTTTTCTAATGCTCTTTTGCCAGGATTTAAATTGAGGGAGAACACTGTCTATCTTGTAAGATATTTAAATAATACTATATATTCAGGAAACAGAGGCAAAATGAGAAAATGAGGGAAACAAAAAAAAAAAAAATCCTTGTTAGATACTTGTTTTTCAAACATTGCCTCTTAAAATGTATTTCATACTAGTATAAACTAAGAGTTCAATACATAGTGGTTGCATTATTGTTTTATTAAGATGCTTTTTACTTTGGCTTTTGACTGCCTTCAGTCCACCTAGAAGTAGCAACAGCTTTTTGGTGTTTGTCTCAGTATGAGCAGACAGGACAGTTTAGTTAGTGAGACAAAGGAAGCATCTACTGAAGGGAAAGAAATTTGACAGTCTTTTCTAGAAACATTACTTCCCAGCTGAGATATAGAGCCTTTTATAATGCTTAGCACTATCTTTTAACATGTATTTCTATACCATTGTAGTACTGCCTCAGAGTCTTTCAATCAATAAAGCTTAAACTTTCTATAAAAGATTCAGCTTGGTCATCAGTTCTATGCCCAGTACCTCTCTGTTCTGGCAGCCCTTTACACTGCCATGTCCCCCTTGGTCTTCATCAGCTGCATCCTCTGCTTTTAAAATTTCCCAGCATAAAAAGTCTTTTGGTCATTGAAGGGCATGTCTGGAGAAGGATATTAGGAGATTGCTACTCTGCTGTCACACTTTCCTTATAAACATTCTGCTATCTTTTCAGTGGGTATACTTACTGGCAGAGTTGTTAGGGAAAATAATTTGAAAACCTTCTGCTGGAAAGATTTGCCAGGCTTGCCAAAGCTCCAATGAAACTTGCTTTATTTATGCATATAAGAAAACCAGGAAGCACAGGATGGATGCAAGTGGAAGCTCATGCCTTATAATAAATTACTCAGCTTGGGTTATCTACTGGAGCATCGTGTTTCTACCTCACCCTTCCCACAAACAATTCACTGCTACTTGGGATGGAATCAGTAAACAAATAAAAGAGTTTTGCAAGTTTAACCCATGATGTTATTGCTGTTTCTGCATTGTTGCAGTGTAGTTAGTGTTGGACATGGTTTAACTTACGTAGAAATGGAAAAAACTCTTTTGATTGAGCAGAATGACAGGAAAACTGCCATCAGGACAAAAGCAATTTGTTTCTGACTGTACTGGCAGATAACCCACTGCAGCACTGGCTTGGTGCCGTCAGAGACAAGGTCACAGTGATCGTGTCCAGCCTGCAGAGCAGGAAGACATACAGATACTCCCTGCAGTCCTGTAGACTGGGAATTGGTTGTACACTTTGAAATTCCCCTTCTTGCCTCATGATTCCCTTTTTTTTTTTTGCCTGAAAGTGCAGGCATGGAAGGATGGGATTTCACACCTCGGCATTTATCTCCGTGTGGGGTAAGGGAGGGGCCAGAACACCCATCAGAGCTGAGAGCTGTGACCTGGGAAGTTCTCCTAGCCCCTTCTTAAGGATGTATTGTAGACATATCTCCACTTAGACTGGTGGCAAATATATATATGGCAAATAATCTAGGCTGAGATTATGGATTGTTCATTCCCTTTTTTTTCCCAGACCCTTGGTTTTTCCCATGCTTGGCAAAATAGCAGAGGTCTAACTTGACCCCTTACATGCAAAGTATAAAAGTCAGACACAAACAAGAGCAGAAAGACAAAGTTAGCTCTGTCAAGATTGAGTTATAGATGCCACTATGTAGGAAAGATAATGAGAAATTAAAGGCCTAAATTGTGAATAATGAAAAGCTAGCTTGTTCCACATACTGCATATTTATAAATTTTTAGCAGAAGACTGGAAGCGACTGAATGGAAAACTTCATGTAATGTGCTTCACCTCCTACCCAGTTTCACTCCATTGAGCTTTACCTTTTTCACCCCTTTCTTGTGAGAACAACACGTGAGTTTTTACCTCCTTCCCTGCTTTCTTGAAGTTCTTAAATAATACCTGACTTTACCATCCCCACCTACAAGACCACCTGCACTGCATCTCACTTTCCTTCTTTCTTTCTCATTGTCTCATGTTTAATAGAAAAATTGATTAGCAGTCTAGGAATGCATCTTTTGTCTGTCTAGATAAAAGCTTTATCTCAAATAGCTCAGCACTGCTACAAGTTTGCTGGATGCACAGATGTCAGACTAGACAATGTGCTGGACTCATGTTTCCACACCAATGACCTTGGACCTACAAATCAACAGGAGAGAAATAAATCACATTTTCTCCCTTACTGGTCTTTTCTCACCTTGACTGTTTGTCTTATGCACATTTTAAAGTGTTGCAGTAACAACATCTCAATTGATTCTTCCCCTCCGATAAGGATAACCAGTAACATCTTTCATATCATCTGAAAGACAGCCAAACAGGGGTTTTGCATATAAAAATTCTCTGAAAGTAATGAGAAAGGGATTAAGAGATGCTATCAAAGTGAAATATGCGACATTTAAAATCCTTCATTGTTTTGTTTTTTTTCTTCTCTACTTTAAAAGAAATTTTATTGTTTCCTTTCAGTGACTGTTGCTGTGAAGATGACCAGATTGAGATCTCTGTTCACACATCTAGTGCTTATTTAATGGTTTAGTCTTGTACAAGACACTGTCAGTTTCTTTGGCCTACTGGAACTCATTTATTGTTTTTATTCTTTCAAGCTCATGTTACCAGAGTAAGCTCAAAAACAGTCTTATCGGACAGGATTTTTTCCCTCATACAGCACAGAGGAAACCAATTCTGCCTTCTGCACACCTTCTCCATTCCTTCCTTCATCTCCACCAGCAGCCATGGAGACCTGCCAAGTGCAGACTGAAAGGGAATCTTTCACCCAGTAGCTCATCAGAGATCACAACCATCAGCCAGTTGAGCATAAACTATTGCAGAACAATAGCCACAGCCTCTATTTTCAGGATGCAAAGGAGCAAAGCAAGGAAATTCCCCAAAATCTCCTGATTCTGCTCAGATTGATGCCATCCATTTGCTTCCCTTTCAGGCAACTGCAGAGGGAGGGTGCTGAACTGTAAGTGGCAGTTGTTTCATTGGAGTGCCGAAGTCTCAAATTCCATCCATGACTTTCTGATTGCTAAGCATTCTTTACGACAGCAAAAGTATTTGTTTAATGGGAACCAGATTTGGGTCATAAACCTTAAGCCTATCAAGCTTTATGTTAGTTAATGTTTACCTTATTGTGTTTGGTTTTTTTTTTTAAACTCGCTGGTAAAAAAAGACATTGCTGTAAAGGGAATGCAGGGAAGCAAATAAAGGAAATCAGGAAATACTATGAACTGCATGTGACTTGCAGCTGCAGGGTTCCTCACAATAAAGAACCCTGCCTCAACAGAGTGGCTTATGTGCTTTAACAAATATCAGCTGTTTGTTTGGGGTGTAATGAACAAACTAGAGCCAGAGTGACAACTGCTTCAAGTAATTATGAAGACAGCTTGCAAACTATGGCCCCACTTGTTTAAGATTCTAAATGACGACAGTCGGGCTGCTGTTGCTGCCAGCTTTATTTCTGAGCACTTTTATTTCCATATTTCAAAGGTCAGTGTGTGGTGGTGATAGCAGCCAAAGAAAGCCTGTGTGAATGGGGTGTGTGTGCCTGTGTCTGTGAGAGAGAAAAAAAAAAAGAAAGAAAAGCATTTTTCAGCATTACCAGTAACTGCTATATTACTAGTAAACTCTTAATGAAATATTTATAATATGTTAAAGGCCAGGAGCCCAGAAGAGTTTGGAGTTTCTTTGCTGCAGGCATCGTTTATATGTGTGGTGAGAGGGACTCTGCCCTGAGTAGTTTACAGTGCTAATGGTAGAAATGGCAGAACAGTGATCCCAGGAAAACAGTGTTCTGCCAGAGAGAGCCACAGAAACGTAAATCTCTTATCCGGGCATAGTGATGTTTTACATCCAGGTAGAACCTGAATTGATTTGAAAGCCCCTGAATCTCAGGCCATTACTTAGGATTCATCTTTTCCTTCCTCTAATATCTATCATTTCTGTATTATAATGCTGTTGATTTATGTTTATAGTGAGACTGAGGATCTTTCGGTATAGAATAGTAAATATATATACTGGTATATAATATATGTTATACTAGTGTGGTATAATATAATAAAAGAACAAGCCCTTGTGCTGAAGAGATTATCACCTGTGTGGAACAATGGCTGGCAGAACTTCTACAGGACTTTTTGATAAATTTTACTGATGTACTAGTCTGATTCTTCTACAAAATCATCTAATTTTTGTTTTGCATCCTTTCTTTTTTAAAATTAATTCACCTACTGAATATCTAATGAGATAAATGTGAAACAGGGCAGGAATGAAGGTGAAGGAATAGTGACACAGCTGAAAGGAATGGGTTCTGTGGTGAGACATGGACAGAAGAAGCAGACTTGGTCACAGAACTGGGGTCTCATTTCAAGCACACCTTTGGCACGCCAGGGTTTGTGGAAGAACGGTCTGAAGGGTGTATGAAAGGAATGAGCAAGTTAAGGGTCTCAACACGGGAATGTCAGTAGGTAACATAAATTCTGTGAAGACTTGAAAGCAATAATTTTGCATGTGACGCCACAGGAGTTAAGCCATTGTGCTGATTTCCAAGGAAAAGATTGTGGACTTATGTGAACCACCTGGGTAGACTGGAAAAAGAAACCAAGCAGGGTCAAGGCAGCATCTTGGCTGCACTAACAAGGAAGGCAAGTCAGGAAGTATGAAATTGCTAATGAAATAGGAGAAGGGTTATGAAAACATGGACAATAGTGTGACAAAAGCAGGGAGGCATTTTTGAGATGATATGGATGTAAGACGGGCAGCAGTTATCCTGGTTTTTGGGAAAGAGTACAGCTGACAGCCCAGTGGTTGGAAGACTTGGATGCAGGGAAGACTAGAGATTATCTTCTCAGATGCTTATGTAAATGACCTGAGATCACAGTGATGGGGTAAGAAGGA
The DNA here is from genome assembly GCA_008033365.1 of Pseudorectes ferrugineus. Lineage (NCBI taxonomy): Eukaryota > Metazoa > Chordata > Aves > Passeriformes > Pseudorectes > Pseudorectes ferrugineus. The sequence continues at coordinate 28,644 of QWTY01013138.1, forward strand.
AAATAAATAATGTATCCTACCCTCCCATCAAGCTGATGATCCTTTGCAAAACACACTTTTTCCCAAATTACAGGAAATTAGAAATTTCTTCAATCAAATCTATACTTAAATGGAAAACAATTGGTGGAGAGCAATAGGCTGCAGCCAGTTCCTTCAGTGAACTCTGAAGTGTTTATTAATCAGATGTAAATAGCCTTTCTTCTAATACCGTTTAGGTTTGGCAGCTGCCTAATCTTGTTTTTTTCCCTGGTTTTGAAAAGACAGCAATTTCACTTACTTTTAAGCCCACTCCCAGGCATCCCCTTGATTCAGAAACACTTTTAAACACTTACCTCATTGTAAACATCTACATTTCTCCGATACCCACTATCAATAAGGCTCCATATATGGTGCCTTTACTAATTTAAATTTTGATTCATCATCTGTTTAAATTATGCTTTCATGGGTTCATGGAAAGAAACTGTTAAATTTTGAGAGGTTTCCTTGTCTTAGTGCTCCTGCTCTTTTGTGGAGAATTGTCTCTTCCATAACAGGTTTGACCAGTTCACACGTGATGTATCCTTGCAGACAAAGCCCACATTAGGCTACATGTGCCTGAAGAACAGAGCATCAAGAGAGAAACAGCTGATGAAAGAAACAGAAGTGGTGAATTATCTGACATTATGCATTTCTAATGTATAAAACCTTTAGTCTGAAAAGCTGAGAAAATATCCTACTGACTTTGATTGTTTTCTATATAAGATAATGTGTGGAATCTACTTGCAATATGTGAGTGGTAAACTATGCAAAAGTAAAATTTGAATCCCTTTTATGATAGTGCTTTTCTTGGTTTCTTTCATAATAATAGTTTTGTCTTCTTCAAGCCTCACTTGGCTGATTTCCCAGCCTGTCTTTTTGTAGGGGGCTCCATTAAACTGAGCAGAGAGTGGCACGTGCCGCTCTGAAATAGCAAAGTGGTCTCTGAATTTCTTTTAGTGCTAAGTGCATTTAGTTTCTGGACTTTTTTTCCTGATAGTCTTAAAGCACAGGCTCACCCAAAGGCAGTTCAATCTCAGATGTTCCAGTGCTGCTGAAATAAGGGAGGCAGGGAGCTATTGCTCTAGCTGTCTCTCGTGGCTGTCATTTATAGGTTTCTTTCCCATTTGAAGTCCCCGGATATTTTTGCTTCTTAGCAAACGAGCTGATGCAGTGTCAGCCTCCCTCTTCTACTGCACAGTCATATGTGTGTAGAAACTGGACTGTTAAATGCAGATATGCATTTAAGTACCAGTAAGTCCCAAAATAGCATAAAGAAAACCTTGAAAAGTAATCTGCCTTTTTTGTTACTATTAATGAGGAATTAGGTTTGTTCTCAGTAACATTTCTTCAGGTTACAGTTGTAAATGGTAATAAAAATGCAATATTGCTAAGCAGGTACATGGTAGATTGTGGAGATAAATGCTGATTAGTGCATTTCAGAACAGACTGAGAACAAGACTTAGCAACACCTCAGTAGAACACAGTAGCATTTGATAACTGGCTTATTTTTTCTTGTTTTATAAAGCTGAGCTTTTTACTTTGAAGTTTGGTTGTTTGCTATTTCCTTCAAGGACAGACACCACAAAAAAAGGGAGATAATCAGTTGTCAAGGCCACTCGGTGGCTAAATGATTGTGATGAGACTAAAATACATGTTTTGACTTGCACATTTATTGAGGTGAGAAATGTTAAGCTGGGCTCTTGCACCATATCTATGGCTCTATAGTTGACACTTTCAGAAAGACATTACCATCTGAAATCAGAGTTGATCAGCTATGCTGAGTAATGTGTTTGATTCAGCAGAAAATAACCCAAAAAAGGTTTAAATACAGATAACTGATGTGGCTCAGGTCCAAATAAACTATTGAACAAAACAGATCATGGATTTCAGGGATGTCTTATAAAGTAGGCTAGTGATAACAATGTTATTCCGGGTTTTTTTTCTCTGAAGAGAGGAGAAAAGTGTCCTTTTCCATTGATTTACCTCATCTAGGATTCTGTGGGCCAGGACAAGGGAAACCAAACACTTTGCGTCCACCAGGTTAGACTTCTGCATGAATGACATCTTGCAGGCTATTTGTGAGCAGAGTGGTGCCAGTGCAGAGCGGCTTGTAGGGAGGCTCTTATTATAGAAACATATTGAGTATGCTGGGAGATTACCATTTCCCCCCTTAGGTGTCTCTACTTTTATTATTCTTTCACAAGAAACTTAGGCTTTGATGACAAGAAACACAATGAAAAAAAAATGTTTTTCCCTTGTCCATTACCTTCCTCTTTGTTGAGCATGAGAATGCACCCATTTATTTCTCTGAAAGGTTAACTCAAGAGTGGCAAGATACTTTTTCATTTTCATCTGCTTTCTCAAATCCAATTCCTGCTTTATGATGGAATGGATGGAATTATTTAGTACTTTTTAATACTAGTTTAAAAGAAAAGTGTATAAGCAATTGCAGCATGACAAGTAAATTTAAAAAGTCCTTGCTATAGCTGTCATTCTTAGAGCATTTCTAGTTTTTATCATAATATCATCCATTCTCCTTATTATCAGCTATATTTGTCATCAATATTAACAACATAAAAAGGGAAAACAAAACAAAAAACCCAATCCAAACCAAGGAAGTACAAAACCCTGCAGATCAAGCAGAAAATACTGATATATTAAGTTAATAAGGGATTCTCAAAAGTTCTTCTTCTATGATCCCGGTCTTGAAGCACTTAGGACCTTTAATCATAAGAAGTGCCAGACATTTCTTTAGTTCAAGGTTCTTAGTGCATTCTGTACAGCACAGGCCTTACACTTGCAAAAAGGGGAGGAAGAGGAATCCTCATTAGGCAAAATCTTTCTCATTTTCACATCTGCTCTATAAGGTGATACCACACTGCAAATAGACTTTCAAAATACAGATTTTTCTAGGAAGACTTATCCTTCGCTTCTGCAAATTAAATGTAATGTGTTGGTGGAACAGTACAATGTCAAGTTTTACTGTGTGAAGAGAGAGAGGGCCTAGGAGATCCTTCCTTAGAAAATTATTTTGAAATTCCTGACATGTGTTGAAATCTGAAAAACCAAAATATTTACCCAGAAACACTTTCAAATCTTTGTATTAAATTTCATGTTACTTATTTCCTTACTAACAATGTGCCTTAAGGTGGCCTGAGGACAAGTCCTTTTCCACTGCAGGTACAGTAGCAGTATTCAAAGGGAGCAATACCATGAATCAGAAATCACACCCTTCATTGTTGTGTTTACTATTTTCATAATATTGCTCAAAGGATCAACTAAATTTCGGATCAAAATGAGAAGATCATAAGATAAAATATGGTCTTTGTTTATGATCCAGGACAAAACAATGTCGTATTGTAGCTGCCGACAGAATGGAGAAGGCATTTTGCTAAAACCAATGCCTTCGCATCAGTAAAATAACAGGGTGAAAATGGTCATGCAAGATTCTGATGAAAAATAGCTGGACAAAACTGAAATGGTTCTGGCCAGTGAAATGAAGTAAAAAGTTGGTTATACATCTCAGCCTCCCCACTGAAGGCATATACCTATTTGTCAACATGTGACAAAATCTTGGGAAGATAACTTGTTCATCTGCTGATGAAATTGGGACAAATAGCTAGTGTTGTTTTCTAAAGAGTGAGATAAGAGCAAAGAGATGTCTGAGAAACATCCATTTAAGGCATCCCTGTATCCATCAATGAATATAACCTTTCCTAAAGGAACCACCAAAGCTGAGCAAAAAATGTTAGGCAGCAGGCTGATGACATGTATCTGACTCTTAATTATAAAAGCAATGTGGCTCAGTGTTAACACCCAGCTTAGAGAGAATATCCCCACAGAGCAGGTACCAGCTGTCCTAGGTAAAACAAGCATAGCACATGGCATGTGGGGATTTTCAGGACTATAAGGAATTCAGCACTAAAACATATCTAAAATTGAGTTTATTTGAATAGGTGGGTCAGACAAAATCCCATTACTTTTTCTAGGCAAATACAAAGGCTGACAAACGGTGGCATCTCTGCAAAAGTTTGTTAAGCCCATGGATATTTATCAATTTGGTATAGAAAACTTTCCCACGCTACATGTTAATTTATGAATTTTATTCATTTATTTGTTTGTTAGAAAGAGTGCTGCTAATTTTATCTGTTCTTTAGGAAAGACTACTCCTTAATGCTCAGCCCCAGTTAGTTGCTCTCCCTTCCCATTCTCCATCCGACCTGTCCTTGCAACTTTTGAAGAGAGCACACCGCAGAAACAAGGGGCTGGAGAGACTCTTGCCACTGAGGCAGTGCAGCTTTGGCTTAAGGCTTGCAGTCTGTAGGAAGAATAATAGCCTGGAATACCAGTGGCCACTGTGTGTGAGCCAAGGGGCTCAGATTGCTGTTGGCTTGGGGATCTCTGCACCACACTGTTTCCCTCATCTTGATATCCACAGTGGTTCAGCCCTTGTCTTCCCCAGCTGGTAACTGTGTAAAGGACATTTATGAGCTGTACACATGTCAAATCCTTTCAGACTATCGAGGTCAGAAAAATACAGCATGATCATTTCTCTCATCCTCTGCATTTGCCATAATTTATTACTTATATTACTGTTTATTTTTAAATGCTATGTTGTTGTTGAACTAAATAATTGGTGGAGGTGAAGCTGGAGATACTATAAAATATTATTTTCATGTGTATTGAAGGCAAATTTGGAGGCTGGTGCTCTACAGACGTGCAATGAAGGTAATTATATCTTTAATCTTTTATATTAAAACCTAGCAATAAACTAAGGAAAGATGACATTGATATGCAAGAACTTGATGGGGACAAAGCAAGGAATACAGATAACCAGAAATATTATGCATAATTAAGAAAATTGCTAATGATTACTTTAATCAATGAAATTAGAGATGGAAAGGCTGATAGGTCAAGTGTTTTATCCAAGGCCTCTGACAGTGTTCCTTATCACTGAGAGAAGAGTTTTCAATTTCATGCCTGATTTTGGCTCATCCTTCATGTCTAGCTAACCAACAAAAACTGTCTGAATTTCACAGATCTGATCCTATTTTTTCCAGAAAGCTTGAGGCAAAATGAAGAAGGCATTTGCAAGAATGGAGGGTTAAAAATATGAAGGATTTACATTAGAAAACACTTCCACAGCTCACTCTAATCTGTTGTGGCTCTGCCTGGAACAGCTTTCCATTTATTCTCTGCCTTAACAGCATCTTGCATCTTTGGCAGACTACTAGAATTTGGTAGGTAGTGCTGTGAACAACTGAGATTCTCACTGAAATAGGATTGTACTGTGTTATGACTTGGGCTAGGACTTTCCACTAGGTAGCTACAAGCTCCCTAAAACATCACTCTGAGCCTTCAGAAAAACAAATAACATCACTGAGGTTTGGGCACAGGCTTCAGCAAGGCTGAACTGGAGAAGCTGCCCTGTGTGGCATTTTGCAGGACACTGGTACATCCATCTGACCCACGTTTCCAGCCTCAGTAACAAGGCAGAAGAAGCAGGAAAAGTGCTTGATTGGTTCTGCCTCTGCTGATAAATGACCTTGGAAGTGATGGGTTTTGGGCAGTGAAGGTTAGCACTCCAGTGTATCTTTCTGCATCCAGGTAAACTGAAATTCATCACATTAAATGTAAGCAGGTCCACTGCCTTACTAAAGCAGCAGGTCCGTATTCCTCTCTAAATTAGTTCTGGAGTCAGTTTTTTTATCAAGAAAGACTGGATAGGGGGGGAAGACTGTATGGAAAGTGGTAGAGAAGACGTGCCTGTCCATGCATCACAAAAATCCCATAGATCTGTATCAGCTGAGGGAGCTGGGCTTGTTTAGCCTGGAGGAAAGAAAGTTGAGGGGAGACCTTATCTCTCTCTACAACTACCTGAAAGGAGATTGTAGATAGGTGGAGGTCCACCTCTTTTCCCAAGTAACAAGTGACAGGACAAGAGGAAATGGTCTCAAATTGTGCCAGGGGAGATTTAGATTGGATATTGAGATATTCTTCACCAAAAGATTTCTCAAGCCCTAGAGTAGGCTGCCCAGGGAAGTGGTCATCACCTCTGGAAGTCTTCAAAAAAAGGGCAGATGTGACACTTAGGGACATGGTTTAGTGGTGAACATGGTGGTGCTGGGATTAGAGTTGGACTCGATGATCTTAGAGTTCTTTTCCAACCTAAATGATTTAATGATTGTATGTATAACCTGACAGATGGAACAAATGCTTGAGTCCTCCTCTCTGTTCACATCGTGATCTTAAAAAATAGGATTGATGTAGCATAGGTATAAGAAAACTGAATAATAGGAATATGATTTAGCTGTGTCCTGACATGGGTGTAAAGAAATTAAACATAATTTTAAGTACATACTCCAAATATTGCACTTACATAGAAAGATGCTCTTTGAATTTTGAAAGACCAGAATATTTCCCCATGGATACCACACATGCCACCCTCAGAAAACAGATTTATGGCTAGGCTAGAGAAACCTGAGAACGACGAAGATGAAATATGCACAAAGAATAGGTGTGGGGAAAGAGGGAAAATTTCAGGGGTAAATAGGTGAATAAGCATTTTATTCAGGGTGAAAAAAAGATTTTACACATAAACACAGAAAAAAAGATAATGAATAGTATTATTGTTTAGTGCTTTTCCTGTTGAAAGTGACTAATCTCCCTAGAGCCATAGGTCAAAATCTAGGCAGGATTATCTTTGCCCTTCATCTTCAGTTTTCATCTCTAGGGGAATAGATTAGTATTTAGCAGCACATGCTACAGGAGGAGTCTGTGTGTGCCATCCCTCTGATCAGGAGCATTTCCTTGCTCAGTACATGTCTATGATTGACCAAGGGTTTCTTTTTTTCATGTTCAGCAAAGCCTTCTGCATTATTATAACCAAATTATGAAGTTGCAGAGTTGTATGACTTATGTAATTTAATTAGTGCTTTTTGCATCTCCCTATAGGAGAACAATATCTATCTATACATATATACATATATATAAACTCAGGCTTTTCAGCTTTTGTTCTTTTTTTTCTACCCTGGATGGAGCCTATGTATAAAACAATGAGAAGAAACAACAAATCAGATCAATTAAGACAGCTAAGTTCTAGATTTTTACACAGGGCTCACCAGTCCTGCTTCATCTTACACACTTGCTAAGGTAGTTTTTCACTTGCATTAATATAAAATTAGGTGAGTAAATCAGTGGTACATATATTGTTTAGATTAGTTACCACTTAAGTCTCTCAATTTGCCAGACATATGGATAAGCGACACAGATTAAGCAGGTCTGAGTTGAATTTAAATCCTATTTCTGTGGTAAATATTGCAATGCAGACAAGTATAAGGTAAGTGTGACAAGGACTGCATTCAGCTTCAAGGTAATATCGATGCAACCCCAGGACTATTCTGTATGATTCTATGAATCGGTTCAAAGCTTATTAGCAGATGACAAAAGAAAACAAAAAGAATCAAATTAGCCTTCTTTTAATGATCTCCCTTGGTAGATGTGGAAGAATTTTGTAATTTTGCGTATTCAAAACACCAATCACCCAATAACCAGATTTTTTTCCTAGCTTTTGGAGGGGTTTGGATGGCAAATAAAAGACCTTCCTTTTTTGAAAAAGAAGTCAAGTTCAGCCTTGGAAAGTCACCTCTTCCTAATAATAGAGCATTGAAGTAATCATGAAACATTGCAATGGGGTTTTTCTTATTATTTGTGGGCTGGAGTGGCAGCACGGGAGAGTCATCACGTGCCCTAAAAGCTCTTAAATTCAGAAACAGGTGGAAAAGTCACAACAGTGTCTTTGAAGATACACCTTTAGGGCATTATTGTTTAAGTCAGTACAGTGGTTGTACAGAATACCAACACCCCTGCTCCTCCATGCTCAGAGCAGTCTGCTGGCAGGAGCATACTCTGGCCCAGGGACCTGCTGTGAGCTGGTGTGCACGTGCTCCCTCCTCCAAAATGTGCCCATCAGTTCTTCCTTGGTTGTCGCTATGGCTTTCACAGGTGGGGCTGGCAGAGCAGCTCCTTGGCTTTTACGCTCATCAGTTGTGAGCTGTGCCTTGCTCTGGTATTCGTATATTAACTCTTCTGCGGGCGTAAATGTGTTCACCTCTGCTGACAGCTCTGTGCCAGTGTGCCATTTGATCTGGTACTGGGGCCGTCTTTGCATCTTTGAGCTGCTATTTGCTATTTTCATTGATTTGTAATGTTCTCTACAGTTAGGATATGATTTTTTTTTAAAAAAAGTTATTATATCTGTTTAATCATGTCATAGTGGTGGGATACAAAGGT
>QWTY01013139.1:0-12038 GCA_008033365.1 Pseudorectes ferrugineus
CACATGTGGAAGTGGGCTTGAGGCAGAACACATCACAATAAAATCTGAAAACACTTGAACAACCAGATGTATGGTTTACCCTGACATCCTAAAAGTTGACTGTAATCTCTGAGTAAAAAAAAAAGTGAAGTCTGAGCATGGAAAAAACCAGCAATCTGCCAGAGAATCATGTGAAAAGCTTGAGGGGAGAAAACAGAACCTTTGCTGAATGCTTAACTGCTGTGTCCCAAGCAAAAATACAATGGCTTCTCTGCTGATCACAATTATGCTGTTATAAATCTACTGATTTCTTCTGTGCTACCTTGGATTTACAACATTGTAACCAGCCTTACAGTCTTGTTGGGTCTGCTGCTGCCAAAGAATTGTATTTTATCACTCAGGCACACCCAGGAGACTTCTCTTTATGTTGTCACACAGCAAGTAGTCCATCTTCTGAAAGTAAAGCATGAAGCTTCAGCATGTCCAATTCCTGCTTCTTTTAGTGATTATTCTGTATTTAATCAGGGTTAGGAACAAAAATTTAGTTCTAATTGGCTAATCTGATTGTGATCTGATATGCAACCTTCTATTTTGATTTTGAAGTTTTGATTTGACAGAGAAACCCGTTGGATTCAATGTGCGGCTGATCTGTGTCAAAGCTCAGTCACAAAGCTGTAGGACTGGAAGGGGTCACAAAATGTCCCACCACCCATATTACAGCACGATTCCATGATATGACTGGTTTGTTCTTAACGATCTGCACTGTCTTCCCTAATAGATTTGAGCTTTGGTCCACTGCTCACTCTGACCTCCTAGACTGAAAACTCTTCCTCCTTTCCTGCATTGCTCTGAAATCTTCTTTACTGTAAATAAATTTTTCATCCTTTTCTCCATGGCCACAGAGAACAGTTCATCATATCTGTCTCCAACAGCCTTTTTCATACTGTTATCATGTGCCCCTTCAGTCTCCTCTTTTCTAGACTAAACAGACCCAGTTCCTTCAGCTTTTTCCTCATAGGTCATGTTTTCTAAACCTCTTAACATTCTTAGTTGTTTCTTTTTTTCTTTTTCTTTCCATGTAAAAGAGAAGACAGTTATTCTGGGAAAATTATTTCCCCAGCATTTGGCCATAGTGGGTCCCTGCTGTGAGACCATTTCTTCCTTGAGAGTGTGTTACCCACCTTTGGGTTAATGCTAGCCTGAAGGTCTCAGGCTAACATTATCTTTTTATCTGTTGTCAGTCTCTGTAGTCACTGTGTGATGTGGAAAATGGAAGTAGAATGGTGAGGAAGTATTACTGAGTAGGGGTAATGTGTGCTAATGTGTGCCAAGGTGTACAGATTTAGCAGACAGATAACTGATTGAGAAGTCACACATTCCATGGTTTCCAAGAAGCCCATCTTTAGAAATCCCTCCTTAAAGAGGGAAGTTAGTAGGTACCCTTCTTGGAAGATTCTGGAAGGTGGATGCAGTGGAGTCATGGACCATCAGTGCAGATGATTTGAACTAAGAATTGATGTTTGCATTGCTAGAGGGACAGTTTTCTCTGCAGTGGAGAAGAAATGTATTTTCTACCTCTGACTTTTTCTCCCTTGCCCCTCATGACAATGGTATTTCTGGAGGAAGAACTGGTCAGGCTTGTCTCAAGAGTCCAGACTGGCTCTTTTCTAGCCTAAACATACAGGAGTTTTCTACTGATTTTTGTATCTGAAGCTTGAGCTACTCTTTCGCCTGTTACTCATTTTAATGAAATGCACCAGAAAATGCAAAGATGATGAAAAGCCTCTCAGAGTCCAGGATCAGCCCTGGGATCCCTTAGCCCCATGACTAGTCAAAATAATGTGTGAGGTTGTATTAGAATTTTCACATTTCCTTTTCTTGGGAGTGGAAGACTGAAAAATGTCGTCAAATATCTCCAAATCCATTTTCATGTTTATTAAGCATCATCATCACTTATTGCCCTTAATTTGACACACAAAATTTGCCACCGTTTCTGAGGCTGGCACTGCTGAGGAACTGCAGCCTATTGAGTCTGGCCTGCAGTATGTCCGTGACAAACACACAGCAATTACTCTAATGAGTAATATTTGCCACAGTATGAAATGCTGGTGGGAATACAAATCCCAGTGGATTCATCCTACAAATTTAGAGTTGCCTCTAAATTAGCCCAACTAACTTCTGCTGAAGTTAAGCTCTGCTTACACTGGCCATGACAAAGAACTTCAGCTCTGTTAGAGGACAGAGTTAAGCCTACTTCCAGCTGAAATGGCTTATGAAATGTTTTTACAAATGTGTGGATAGCACCAGACTGTTTCAGAATCACATTTACAAACTGCACTCTCCTTCAGGAGCTGGAGATCCTGTTCAGAGAAGGCTGAAAGAGCCACTTGTGTCATAGTTTGCACTGTCAGAGCACAAAGCAAGCACTAGCCAGCGGGGTGCAGCTACAAACCAGCCAAAGTTTGTTTCATGCTGTGTTAGCTGGGAATAAGGAAAGCAGAGCACTGCCCTCCTGTGAGCCCCAGTGGGAGGATTTGCCAAGAGAAGGCTGTGGGACTGTCCAGGAGGAGGTGTGAAGGAACCAGTAAAAAGGTACAGACATTTTTGCAAAAGGTAGTTGTAGTAGGTACCAGCCTGTCCATCACTAAGTCTCAACCTACTACAGTAGTCCAGTAATGGATGTCCTTGACCTTGATGGGATGATGCATCTCATTGCCTTCCATATACTAGTGCAGGAGGGAATTTACTCAAAGTTCTGGAGGTATTACAGAAAGCCACCCAAGAGAAGACCTTGTGAATGCTTCTTCAATCCAGTACATTCTAGACACATCTGCAGACTGACTGCCTGGGTCTCCATACTCTCCATACTCCATAAATTGTTGTTTATCCCTTTTGCAGCCAGTCACAAGATTTCTGGATTTTTGTTCCTTCAGAGTAATTTGTATCTTCTGTTTTCTGTGTTTGAATGATAAATGCGGTCATGCCCATGTAATATCATTGGCAACAGGGTTCCCTAAAGACTGCAAAGATGCTTCTAACCTTCTGCCATTGTGTGATTATTTTTGCCAACTTTCTGGACATTCAGAGGGTGTTTACTTTCCCATTTTATATTTTTGCAGAGTGGAGATACGTTTCATCAGACTGTAGTCAAACATGTCTAATTAAATAACCCCATCCACATTCACATATGAGAGTGGCCAATTCAGGAGCTGCTAGCAGTTCTGCCACAAGCTGAAAGACCATACCATTAATTTCATTACATTAAAGTGCAACTTTCTAAAAATACTTTTTTTTTCCTTCACTGGTAGAATTAGAACTTTCCTGGTGCCTAGTTTGGCAACAGAAAGGATGGCTTTATGAATGGATGTGTAAAATAAAAGAAACAGTTGCTGATGATCAGAAGGCAATTCAGCTTTCTGCCGTGAAGAACAACTTCCAGAATCAAGAAAAATGGGAAGTCTGCGTTCTGTGTTCTTTACCGTTCACCGGTGCAGGATGCTATGGTCGATCAGTTGTTAGCATAGACCTTCAACAAATCACATAACTCTTTCAACCTTTCTACTTTTCTGTGCAAATGAAAAAGTAACTGTAAATCTTGCTGACAATTACTTCTATATCTGTTGGCAGGCAGTCAACTTAGGCCTGAACAACATGGGAACAATATGTGCTGCACAGCCAATGCCCATTAATTGTCTCTTTAGTTTCTCCTGCAACTTGTAGAACACATTTCTCCCAGGTGATCTGCTTCTTTAAACATTAGTACAAGCTTGTCTGGCACAGAATGCCAATAATTTATGAGTCAGATTCTGCTTTTCAGTAATATTTACCGTGTGCTCTCTTGTAGAGCACATTAGATACTCTTAAGTACAGATGAAAATGTAGGAAAAGTGATTTTTTTTTGCTACCTTCAAGATGCAATTAAAATTACTCTAATTTTTTTATTAACTGTTTCATCAGCTGACACAGACCCAAAGCCTGTTTTTTTACTCAGTCTACATATGTATGCTCATTAGTGAATGGCACAAGGATACAGTAAAATCAGCTTCCAGATACTTTCCTCTCTGTGCACAGAACTGCTCTCTGGATTGCCTTGTCATCTTGACTCCTTGATGTACTGCTGTACTGATTAATCACTGTTGTTTTTGTTTCTGTAGCTTCTCCAAGACTTCTCCCTGGTTTCTGAGAAGGGTGCTGTGACAGTAGGCAATAATAACTGCTTGGCTGCGATGGATACTTTTCTAGTGGGAACAGTTGACCTTTGACTTTCTACTTTTGAACTAGTCTGTCAGTGCTGAATACTTTATAACACTTATTTAATGAGCAATCTCTTCTCACCTCTTCCAAAGACTTAATAGCAGAAGCTGTAGTGAGATCTCCTATCATCATCTTTTTTTGTTCCAGAGGCATTACTGAACATGCACCAGTGTTTTATATAATGTTGTTACAGTTAAATCCAAGTAACACACAAAAGCAAACGAGAAGGAACAAATACTGCCTTGAGTTCCACCTCTTTAACACTTTTAATTCAATTTTATTGTACAATTTAGTCACTGGAAATCCACTGAGGATTGGAATGTGTTAGACTATTCTAGTTAAATTTTAAATGAAGGTTCAAACTATAGTTTAGGCATACTAACTATAGTGGTGTTGAATTAAGTGTCCTTTACAATTTTAAGGATCACCTGCTATCTCAGGCTTCCGGGTCTGGAGTTTGGAATCAGACATGTCTTCTGGCAATTATCTAGTCTTAATGTCTGGATAATGCTGCACCAGTTACTGTATTTGGCCTATAGCTACTTCAGTTGACTAAAAGTCTTCTTCTTAGCTTCAAACTTGAGTCCAGCTCAAGTCTGTTTGAAGACCTGAGAACGTTGGAAAGGATGGATGTCTTGTTGTTGGGGTGTGTCACCTATTCAGCTGTAACAGGAGACCCCTGGCAGCTTTTGTGGGATCAGTCAGTGCTCAAGCTGTCAGGGGGAGTGAAGCAGGCTCCTGCTGGTGACCTAGCATTAGGCTTATTCCTCTGCGTGTGTGTGGTGGATTTATTTCCCACTAGACTGTGCACCTTTTTCACTAGACCTCAGAGATGGAGTAATAGGAAATCCAGCAGTGCAGTGTGTCGGAGAGCCTGCTGACCCACACTGCCCTGCTCTGCTGCTGCTGCCTTGCCAGAGGCAGGGCAGGCAGCCCCTCTCTGTCCCCTCAAACAGTGCTGGACGAACCAGGAGGGCTTTTCAGGCAGACAAGGAGCTGTGAAGACCTCAGAAATGTTAGCTAGTGTGCTGGAGATGTGTCTGTAGCAGCCATCCTGCCTAAAAGTGCTGTGTGGGAGGGGTGCTTGGGGCTGTACACAGCTTTGGGCTGGCTCTGCAGGGAAGTTCTGCCTGAAGCATGGCTCTGGGCCTGGGGCATGCCGGGGTAGTGCTTATTATGCCAGTGGCAACCATTTCTTCACCTGGACCAGTAAATAAGAGAGAATGGGCACAACATTTACTCTCTGGGGAACTGCATTTGTGCTTGTGAACTATTTAGCCCAGAATGTGATGGTGCTTCTCAGTCTTGAATGTGAGGCTGGACAGAGAAGATACAACTGGATTACAAGGACAGTCACAGACCTGGGAGGATTCTTCTTTCACCTTGGCTGCTTTAGTTGAGCAGATATAATTTTGTTGCAATGCCCAGGCTTGGAGTGCTGTTCTGGAGAGCAGCACTGACAGAGCCGGGCTCCTCTGCCCCTCTCTGGGGATGGCTGGAGTCCTCCACAGAGGTTACTGGGCATGTTCATTAATACAGCCTGGCTGAACGAAAGTATCCTAATGAGATATCATTTGTCTGTGGACAAATGACAGGATTCCCAACTGCTTTTATTTTTTGTTTTTATTCAGCAACACTCAAGACACCTGTGTCTATTCCTGCAGAAAAATCTTTCCTGCAATATCTCAAAAACTCACTTGTAAGAAGTCCCACCTTGTCAGGTCTGGCAGAGCTTTTCCAGCCCTCCTCCTTGTCCTGCCTGGGCCGAAGGTGTTGTTGGACAACCTGCACTGTTCCTCCTGGGGGATGGTGGGAGCATGCTGTCTCTCTGCTCTGCATCCCTTGAAGCAAAAGCAGGGAGAAATTTGTCCATGGTCACAATCAAAAATTTCAGTACGAAGCTGTCCTGCTCAAATTGGCACATAAAAATATGTGGCTTTTCCAAAGGTGCCTAATTTTTAGAGCTCCACAGACTCTGTTGGGGAAGTCTTTGTGCTGAACATCTCTGGGTATCAAAAATGAAACATGAGTGATCTGTGAATCTCTGAATGGCTGCTTACTGCTGATAGTCACATGTCTGGAACTGAGTTTATTCCTGGTGATGGTGATGGGGATTAACCCCATTCCCATCTCCAAAACGGGGAAATACATTGTAAAAACAAATTTTCAGTGCTGATATTGGCTTAGAGGAAGACCAGAGCCAGTAAAAACAGTTATTGCAGCCTTCAGATGAAATCTCTGATATGCAGTAGCTTTCCCAGATGTACAGGCACAAGGAGGATATCTGGGTTCACATATTTTCTCACACATATCTGCTAATGGAGAAGTCCCATGTCCCACTGTAAATGTAAATACCCAGTAATGTTACATAAAGTTATGGCTTTCTCTAGAGAATTTTTGCTTCATAAATTTTTGGCAGCTCAGGATGGATGTAATCCTGCTCCTATGTGTTAAGTGGAAACAGGGCCTATTGCTGTCAGATCGCTACACTGAAGCCTTGAGCAATAAGGGATGTCTTATTAATGGACACAGAAATACAGTTGCCGTGAATTTTGAGACTTAGAATTTAAAATGTGTGTGAGTATCACCTTTGAATAAGGTACTACCTCCTGCCTGTATTTTATAACACAGGACAGGATTATTGCTTCACCAGAATACATGAGAGGAGTTGCTGCAGCGGTGGCATGTGAGGTTTGGATATCACAGAATTGTTTTGGCCTTAGGTAGCTCATTTAAGTGATGCTGCATGACACCTTTTTCCAGTGATCTGAAACATAACAAAGGTGTATTCTCTCTTGCTGTCTCTGACCTGGGTGGGGTTTGCCACAGAGGACATTTATTTGCCAATGCACATAAAAGCTTTGAAGGATTTTGTGTTGGTGATATATTTAGTCTTTTTGTGCTGTTGGAAATTTTCTCATTTAAACATCTGGGCACTGGTTTTTCTTATCTTTTGTTAAATTTCCGAAACGTGTATTTCACATCACCTTGATGTGGTTTTAGGCAATATTTTATATAGCTCCATCTTAAAGTCTGTCTCGTGAATCCTTTGTATCTGTCTGCAGACATCTGTTGTCTGAAAGATGGCATTCTCAAGTTGTGTAAGGACCCCTGGATATATGTGTGTAAGTCTCACTTCCTAGGTTGGAGTCGGCACCTGCTTTTCGGACATCTTGGTACCCTTTCCCAGAGGGACATCCAAGTCTGGGATCTTTCCAAATGGGAAAACTCATCACAAGCTAGATCAGCAGCTGAGATCCATGGAGCTGGCATGGAGGAACTGGATGTGGTTACTAGGCTGATTCCAGGGATGGGATCTTCAGAAACCCGTGTGAGCTATCTGCATGTGAGTCTCTGTTGGCAGTAGGATTTTGTCTAGAAGTTTGAATTCCCAGGTCATCCAGAGAAGATTTTATTCAGCATGCTCTGCACTGCCCCTGTGATGTCTGTGTATGTCCCATGAAAACAAAGCAAGTCAGTTTGTTGGGCGGAACAGAGTGGGATTGGATTGTCAAGGGGCAGAGTGATTCTTCTGTGCCTCTATCAGATATATCTAACAGGGATTGCTGTCGCTAGTAAAAATACCCCTTAGAGATGACAAAGAGCACACGTGCACTTTGCAGGTTAAAATTATGTGTCTGTAATTGTGTGACTCCATGGTGCTTATAAACATTTTGGAGAACCTAGCTAAAATTTATGATACGTGAAACACAGTGTTAAGGCATCATTGAGCCACCACTGTTTTAAAAATCTGGCATCCCCTTTACTTGTAAGACTAAACTGTTTTAAATTTATTTACACCCCATCATTTCCTTAGGGACCTGTTTTCCATAAACTAATGAGGCACTGGTGCAAGAGCTCTGCTGTTATTCCTGGCAAAGACCATTTTGACTCAGAGGCATACCTCACTGGATTTTTTTCTCTTCTGTAGCCTACTTCAAATAATAAATAGGAGAGAAAATACATAATGTTTTTGAGTATCAGAGACAAGTTGCAGGACCGTGAAAGGTAAACAGAGCAATTACAAGTTGAAATCCATTTTATTGCACTTGTCCCCACAATCTTTCATGTCTTACTCTTCTCATCTATTTCAAAATTGTACATATGCGTCGTTGAAGACTAGGTCAATCCACCAGCAACCACAGAGCATGCAAGCTTGCAAAAGGGAAATAACTAGGTTGATATTCCTCACTGTGTCCAAAGGAGTGATATCTCCTTCCTTTTCCCTTGGTTAACAGCATGTCACACAATGGGTCTTTTACTTAACATTTGAGATACCAAAAGACTGCTGCTGAGACATACAGGACTTTCTAAGCAAGTGGTAAGCTTAAGGTCAATTTTTAGAAGTAAAAAGCTCAAAGCTTCAATGGATTTTCTAAGTGCTGATTCTCAGTGCTGAGTGAAAGTTCTGTAAAGGGATTGGGCACTGTAATGTATACACCCGAGTACAAAATTGAGGTAAAAGTGAGCTATAGAAATCAAACCCTTTTCTTACATAACGCTTCCAATATGCACTTCAGTTATTCACACCTTTGCACTAAGGCCCAAAAGATTGTAAAACTGATTTATTGATGAGGGAAAAATGGTTATTATCAGTGTGATTACAATTGATTGCTAGAAGATCAGCTTATTTACATGAAAAATGTCAAAATAAGTGTCTGTGATTAACCTCAAGGTAAAAACCTCTTCCCAATTGCACATGAAAACATGTTGTTCTACCCATGGACATGCCTCAGTCTCCGCAGCAGCATGGCAGTATGAAAAACAGAAAAGGCCTTGATGCTGTGCAAGCCCTGCTCAGCAATAACAAAAACATCCCAGAATTATCAACACTGTTCTCAGCACAAATCCGAAACATAGCCCCGTACTAGCCACCATGAAGAAAATTAACTCTACCCCAGCCAAAACCAGCACAGACGTAATTTCCCCAAAGCCAAAAAACCAATGTGCCAAAGCCGAAACCAGAGGCTGAGTGTCCTGATTTGCTGGTCACGTACTCTTCTCTTCCTGCAGAGAAGAAGAAGTAATTATTAAACACAGGAGACAAAATGTAAATAGTGATGAACTAGAGCTATAAAATAGGATTTGCATGTTTGGTTCCTCCCCCCTCCCTCATTCATCCCAGTTTTAATCTAGTTTCTTTAAGCACTGAGTGGAATACAGTCCTTTATCTGTGAGCCCTCATGAATGTAGAGCAACCAAATAGGACAGAAGTGAAGTCTTCAAGCAGGGAACGTCCCTGTATATTTCACAAGCGCAGGTGACCATGAGGAAGAAATCCACATGAGGCCAAATTGTCAATGGTTACAGAAATACTTTTTTCTCTGACCTTTCTTTAGCTCACTGTGTCACTAAACTGATTACTGTTACATGAGGGAGTACTGTTAATAGCTGCTCATTTAAAATTTTTAACTTAATAAAATCCACCTTGAAGATGAGATGAGCATTATGGCAAATACTAAAAATTCTAAATAATTGACTTCAAAAATAACTGTTGATGCTTGAGGTCAAAAGTACTAATCAGGATGTGTAGAAGTGGATTGTGCATCACATTTTGAATTGTATAATTTCTATGTTGTATCTCTGAAACATGAATCTTACAGTAAACCAGACAAAATCTGTTCACACTGAGAATAGCCATTGCAAAATGCTTCTGAATTACACTAGGAAAAGTACTGTGGTAAGTATAACTCTGTTGAATTACAGCATATTATACAAAGAGTACTGTTAAAAAAAAGTTCAGTTTTCTGATATGTTTTAGACCTTCTAATCCATCCTGATACCCGAGTTTAAATTTTCCATGTGAACTTTTTCTTTCTTAAATCTTAGAAGGTGATGAGGTCTCATGCTTGTAGAGTATTTCAGACTTTCCATTTCTTTATTATGTGTGTATGACGTAAAGTGCTTTTATGTACAAAGTAAATAATGGCTCTTAGATATAAGCAGACAGATTTGTAAATTTAAATATTATTATATATTTATAACTGCAGCCAGATTATTTGATAATGCCCATGTCTGCCTACTCTCACAGAACGCGTGAATGTTTTCGTTTCATTTTATGATGCTGTATTGCATGTATGTGTGTAAGCACTTGAAAATACTCTCACAGATGTATAGGCATGATGAAGCCCATGTTCAGCCCTTAGAGTGGGTGACAGATCCTTGACTTCAATGTACTCCTGGCAAAATTTATTGCTGATTAGGGGCAGAAATGAGTTTTTACACTAAACATGCTCAACATGTCAGGTAATGCATTTGGCCAAGGGTGCCTGCAATCAAAGGCATCTATCCTGGCAGCCAGACACCAAGATGCCCAGCATGGTGCTTTAGAGATGCTGTGAGCTCCTGCAGCCTGGCAGAGGTCAGGCAGGTGCTGCAGGTGAGAACATGGGTGGGTAGAAGAAATGGTAGAAGTCACAGCATGCCCCATTCCCACCAGTCCCGCCTCATCTTTGGGTGCACACTGCCTCTGGTAAGCACAGCACATGGGATTCTCTCATCTCTCTGGTTCAGGTTTGGTCTGCAGAGGGGAAAAGGAGAGAGAGCTTCTGCCTCGTGTCTTTACCCTAAGTGAAGCCAGAGAAAATAGAAGATTTGGTCAGTTTTGGACACAGCCTCCATCCCAGGCTGCCTGTTCTTGAAGCTTTGCTTCCACTGGGTGGAGATGCTGGGAGAACGCCATGGTGAGCTGCATCTTCTGAAAGCATGCACGTGCACATTCATGCACACACGCACACCGTGGGTGCCCTTCTTGCAGCCAGGTTTTTCATTGCAGATACCTCAGTGAGATGAGGATGGGGCAGGAAGGGAGAGCAGGGCCATCACTTTAGTCAGCAGCCACCAGGACAGAAACAGTAAACACCCACTAAAGCAGATGAATATACCAGCATGGTGGATGAGACAATTATGGGGTTATTCAGGAAAAAAATGTGTTTCCCAGACTTGCCCGGGTCTTATCCCAGCTTGTCACTCACCGTGACCTTACATACCCCGTGATATACTTATTTTTGTTTTGTTAACCATCATCCATTCTGACTGATAGCAGCATGGCCAGAAAACAAGGGTCTGGTTTCCTTGCACCCCCTTCCTGCAGCTTCAGCCCCATCCTGCTCAGTGAGGAGCGGGGTGACCAGCGAAGTGGGACTGCCATGAGTAGGGGATTAATGGTGTCTGAATGCACTCCAGCACTAAAAGCCACCGTGGTGGGACACTGAGGCTGTGCTGCACTGAGGGGCAGAGAGCACCTTTGGGAGATTTATTCCCCTACTTAGACCCGCATAATTTTTTTTCCTTACCTTTGCAGAAAAGGAATTCAATAAATCACCAAGAAATGCCTCATAAGCTCACAAGGAAAAACCATTACCTGCACGTTTTCTGCATGCATACAGCATCATATCTACATTACAAATGTCACAAACATGTCTTAGAATCAGTCTGCTTCATTTTTTCCAGATGGCATAAAACCAGCTTTCTACAGCTGTTCCTTAAAACATATTTTTACTTAAGTAATGGTGTTTTGCTGAACAATGGTACTCATAAACAAGTAATAATGCTCAGACCCATTTTTCACTGTTTTAACTGACTACCCAAGACACAGAGAAGTGCTGAATTTAGCTTACAGGTTCTGGTTTTTTCTTTGCTTCATGGTGTAATTGATGCACACAAAAATTATGTAGAACAGGTTGTCAGATGTGGCAGCATTTTTTTTCCACCCTGAGTAAAGGCTTTGAATTTAATTTGGCTATATTTTTAAATACAGTAACATTGAGCTGGAGAAACGGAATTTTGAACATCAAAAGTCCTGA
>QWTY01013141.1:993-18813 GCA_008033365.1 Pseudorectes ferrugineus
TTTCAACACTGCCATTCCCACTTCAGCTCTACCCTTTCATTGGGCTGGTGCAGCAGCTGAAGGTGTGAGGAGGACTCACCTCAGTGCTGGTCTGTTTTAAATGTTCTCTCCTGCCTTTCCTCTAGATCTTTGGACCTAGATCGAATCCAACTTTGGTTTTATCTCTTTGGCCTCCCAGACCACGTACTGGTACAGGCGGATAGGTGGGAAGAAGCAGAAATGAAATTGTCAAACTGGCATTGTGGCAGGAGAAAAATAGCCCATTGATTTATGCTTGGAGCAAGGCACATCTGGATGTGCTGAGGGAATCAGCCCCTTCCTGCTAAGTACTGCTGTGCTTTAGGTGAAGGGATATGTTGTAACTGCAACCACTTGTTGGGTTTTTTGTTTGTTTTGTTTTTTGTGGGGTGTTTTTCCAGTGAATTCCTAGACTGTCTCTTGTTTAGTAGGCTGAACCACAGACAAATTTTAGCTATACAGTGGATGGGAAGTTTTTGCTTCCTTCTCTCCGCACGAGTACCTTTTGTGGTTAAGAAATGTTGGGATGAGTGGAGTTCTTGCTTCTAATCTTGAAGCAAAGGTTTATCATGGTTTTATCTCCCTCCTCCTTTAGCATGAAATGAAGGATGCACAATTTTGAGCATTATTAGGAGCAGCAGTAAAAGTCCTTGCTCTTTGGCAAAAATCACGTGGCTTGTGGACGCAGGCCCCAGACAGTGGGGTTCTTGATGTTGCCAATTTCTTTCAATACCAAAACTTAATTTTTTGCTAACTTTTTTTAGCTATCATCTTCTTTTGGTGAGGACAAATTGTTACTTGGCAAAACTGTCTTTTCCATTACTGTACCAAAAAATGCCGATTTTGGGGAGGCTTAATGGGAGACTTGGTGAAAGATGCTAAGTTATTATGTACTAGGATTATGTAAAAACACCATTGTGGTTCCTAGGGATTTATGTAATGGATGCACAGCTGTCTTTTTCCCAAGAATCTCATCTTTATTCAAATACCAGCATGTTTATGAACCTTACACACAGAGCCATAGATAGTGCCTCCTTTGGGTGTGCATATTTGAAAAAGGTGGCCCCTCCTGTAGTACTTTTCCCTGAACTGTAGCAGTAGTTGTCTGCTCAGGGCAGACTTGGAGAGTATTGGAGTGCTGTAGGTCCTGCTGAGGGACAAGCTGCTGTGTCACCAGCCTGTCCAGACATGGATATGTTTTCCAGACCATGCAGGTGTGCTCTAGGAAGAAGCCCTACTTGTCAGTGATGTGGATATTCAGAAAGTGTGTATGATGGATTTACAGAGTGGAGTAGTGGCATTTAGAGGTTTTTCGTTTTTGCTGTGCTGAACAATTTGTCTTTCTGACTGTTGTTTTGCACCACATTCATGTTTTCATGAGATTCCTGTGCAGTGATAGAATAAGGTACATGGCTAGAGGCTCTGAATTACCAGCAGCTGTTTTATCTCATGCCTGACCTTACTTGTGTCACTATTATTTTTGAGTTTATCAGCAGAGATTCTTCTGCACTTTTATCATGTAGTCACTAAAGCAGAATGCAGTGTTGGTTAAATATCTTCTGTTCTTGTCTGCTTGTTCCTGCTCACCTCTCTGCTGAGTCTGCTGAAACCTGAGCACTGATGTGGCTTGTATATCAGGGGAAAGGGATTACTTTTGCAAAGTTTAATGTACAGTTCATTGATCTGGCTTATAGCAGAGCCTAAGAGTTGGTGGAGGAGTTGGGAGGAAACCCAAGCAGGAACTTCTCAAAATGGCTGTAGTGGAACTGCCTGGGGAGGCAGCAAATAGCAAGTGCTTTCTGTTTGAGTGGGAATGGTATCTGAAAGTTTCCCTCTTTTTCTTACAGGTGAACAAGAATTTTGCAATCGATTTGATAGCAGAGCAGCCTGTGAGTCAAGTTGAAAGCAGAGTGATATCATGCGATGGTGGTGGTGGAGCTTTGGGACATCCTAAAGTATACATAAACTTGGTAATGTCATTATTCTGCATATAGCATGTTTTGCCTGTACGTTCTTTTTTGTAAGGTTATCTAGTTTTTGGAATGTTAGTTTAACAAAATAAAAGGAGCACCTGAGGTGCTCATTTTATTTGGTGCCTAATATAAATCAGAACAATTAGAGAGCTTCCATTTGAAGTTATAGAAATTCCTTTTTGAAATTTTGGTTTGTTTAGTAGGACAGTATTTTTTTTAAAAGAAGTCAGGTGAAGTAGTAAGAACAAGCACTGAGAGCAAAAATTAACATCCTTGCTGCATTTTGAAACTCTTACTCTAATTATTTAAATGCCACCATGTAGTTTCACCATACATTTGCAGCGTTCTTAGGAACGTGCAGTTTATTTTCAATCTTGCAAGTTCAAGGGAAAAAAAAAAAGGAGGAAAACCAAACAAACCAACCCCTCTTTCAGTCTTTGGGAATCTTGGTAGTGCCGAAGACTGAATATTTCAATCATGGCCAGAGAATGAAGGATAAATGTTGTCTTATCCTCCTATTGACAGTAGTGATAATTTCCAGAGAAATTTCTCTTGTTCTAGAGAGCAAAAATATTGAGCCTACTGTCCTATAACCTTAGTTGATCCAGCTGTTGCTTAGGTACTGTTCTCAGGTAGACCCTCATTTCAGATGTCTTAAAATCTTTGCTTGCTCACCTAAACTTTGACATTTCCTAATGCCTGAAAGAATGGTGGGGAAGAGCTGGTGTCCTCTAGTGTCAGTGTTGTTGTAACTCCAAACTAGAATCATAAGCATTTCTATTTTGAACACAGTAAGAACTTTGTAATAATTCATTTTACATTATTCAAGGTCAAATGTTTGGAGGTTCTGATTTGTAATGCTTAGGAAGGACTTCAACCTTAACTTCTGTAGCACACTCCTGATCTTCATGTTGATGTGTTTGACCTGTGCCACACTCTTGAAGAATGCTTTATATTTTGTGGATTTTGAGACCTTTTTTGTGTTTGCAATCAAATTACAATTTGTCTGTGATTTAGTTCTTGAAAAGTGAAGTCTGCAAACCGAATGATATTAGATTAGCTTCTTTTCCCTAGTCCTAATGACTGAAATCCAGGCTTTTAGGAATGGAGGGTAGTTTGGATTTTTCAATTCTAATCCTTTATTAAGAGGAACCATGAGTTTAACTTTGTTTCATGACTGCAAGTAGTTCTGTTGCTAAATAAAAGAAGATCCCTGAGTATTTAGCTGTATTCTGTTTTGTCATGTTAGGAAGGACTGCAACAACAGCTTCCAGTCAGTCACTCTTCAAAATACTAGAAAATACATGTGTCTTTTGGAGAAAATAATGAAATTTTATATAGCAGTAATTGCTCCTTTTCTCCAAAATACTTTCTTTCAGCATTTCTTATGGATTCCTACTGAAATTTCCTCCTTCCTACAACTAACTCTGTTACTTACCAAAATTCCTGTCTAGGAAATGCCAAATCCTATTCTATATTAAAATAATTGTGAAATGATCTTTTCAGAACATTGGAACAGATATGACCAAACTGGATTAAGATGTCCAGTTTGGGAAGAGAAACTTGTATTGCTGAAGAGATATCACTTGGCTTGACTTTTAAATTATATTGTTGAAATTAGGCCTGGTAGTTGAAAGTCTGGCATGAGGCAAGCTGCATAGGATACAGAAGTAAAGCATGAACCTCATACTGTCATCTTTGCTTCCAGTGTTTCAAATAAGATTAAACTCAGTACTTCAGCTTTATATATCGGTTTTAAGATGACACAAATAAATAAGAGAAAAATTGTAATTTCTTAAAGTTTTATAAAGTGAAACTAGCAGCTGTCATATTTTTATATTTTTGCAGGACAAAGAGACAAAGACCGGAACATGTGGCTACTGTGGACTTCAGTTTAAACAGAAACATCACTGAAAGATTATCCCTGTGTGCTTGCAGATTTCTGTTCAGATGTTAACGTTCAACTATAAATAAACAATATGTTTAGAAAGTCAAGATTTGTGTTTATCTTAACTATGGAAAGTCCAGTCTGTATATTTTTAAAACCCAGCTTGTCAAGTATTTGGGAGCTGAGTGGTGTTACAGTATCTGCTTTGTACTTAATTTAGTTTTCATGTTTGGCAGACTTCTCACAGGCTTGGTAGTGGTGTTTGGCTGTAGACAGGTTTGGTTTGTACTGTATAGATAGGTATTCTTTTCAACACTGAGTGGGCTGTAACTGTTTACTGGGTGATTAATTATCCTAAGTGTTTGTCTTTTGTCATTGTGTGACACTCTTAATTGGTTCATGGCCCAGTATCTATAGCTAGATTCACAAATGGAAGTGCAAAGATGTTATGATACTCAGCATTACAACACTCACTCCTGGAGGCACAGTTGTCAGCCCTGAATTAAGTAGCTGCTCTTGCTACTTGTTTAAAAGAAACCACTGGTGCCTGGAATGGTAATCAGGGTGAGCTGGAGAACTACCTGAGCTGGCACATGTGAAAGGTGAGGACATAACCATTTGCCCTTCATTTGAGGGGGTGAGAGTGTATCTGGTTCTGCTTGGGGTTCACACCCTTGAAACCTCTGTGGGAACTGGGTCTTGTCAGACTCAAAGTAGGCATTGCTCCATTACCGGTGGTAGCTTCTGCTCCTTTAATACAGGTAATTTGACACTGAGAGCATCCACCTAGGCTGTGTGAGGCTGGTTGTGGGACATATCTACCTACTTGCTTAATTTCACTTAGGTAGCATTCCATCATGTGAGCATGACTTTCAAACATGGCCTCTGTCTGGAGCAGAAGGGTCTGAGTTTGGTTTGGTCTTTGCTCCACAAAGCATTTCAATCTGTTGTCAGTAAATTACTTTTTTTTTAAATGTTGGTGATGGGACATGGTCCCGGGGAGGAATTGCTGCTTGTTTAAAGTTTAACAGGGTAGGATTCTAAACCTGCTGTTTATGTAGTTAGATTGATGTGGTTGTATCAAGTGGAACCAAATCATGTGGGCCTAAAGCTGCTTAACTTGCTTGTGTCAATTTATAGCCGAAGTTGAACCAACTCAGGCTTAAACCAAAGTCTGAATGGTTCTCTCTGTAGAACTTGTGTGCTTAGAGGCTGTACTGCATGTGAGTAATTGCATGGACACCCCTCCTCTTTTTTCATTCACTCCACCTATAAAAGCTTCACCTCTCTTTCTGTCTCTTCCCCTTATTCCTCCTTCCCTCACTTTTTCTCCTTTCCATTACTGCTGGTTTCAGTGATCATCTGGCCTTCAATTTATTCTTTGTAATGACCTAGATTTAGGATGTACTAATTAGAGTCATGCATTGTTGTGCATTGTAGGTTACTGAGTACTGACCTTTCTGTAAGGCCAGGGTCTGTTAGGAAGGTTGTAATTTTGTAACATCAGTGCAGTGGCCAAGTTAACATATGTTGTGTTTTGAGCAGCACCTGAGCACGTACAAAGATGGCAACAGATCCTTCCATGAAACCCAGCAATTTGCAGTCTGACTTTATGCAAATTGTCTGTCAACTGAGCATAAATGGGATGTTATGAAGTCTTCTGATAAGTCTCATGCTTGAACTATCAGTGTCTGTCTTGAAGCATAAATCTGGTTGCATTTTACTCTGGCTCTCTACCAGTTTGTAGGGTGTCTTGGCTGGCAGAGTTCTCTCATGGTGCAATCATCTCTGCAAAGAGACCTGAAACAAATAATTGTGTGTGGTCCTCTTCCTTGGGCCTTTGATGTTCTAATGAATAATATATCTGCTTGGATCACTGCTGCTCATAATAAATTAACAATGTTTAAATTGGCACGGCATCTGCTGAGGACCCAGACAAATCCCATACCACTGGTCTGAACTATGGAATGCTGTTCTTGGATGTTCTCCCTAAAGTACTTGTGCTGTGTGAAACTGGTGGCACCAGTGAAACGAAGGCCTCTACTTCGCTCCGGTGATCTCCATAGGAAGACTTCAGACTTTGCTTCTTATCGTTTCCTGTGTGCTAGGTTCATGTATCTGCTTGGGAATGACGGTGTATGTGAAGTCTTGCACTTTGAACTGCATCATCCACATACGTGTGGAAAGGCCAGCCTTGATTTGCAGGAAAAAGAAGTGGGGAAAAGCAAGAACTTTACTGCTTGCCTCAAGCAGATGCATGTGGGAATGGATCTGTGAGGATAGACTAAAACACATCAGTGTCAAAGTAAGGGTAGACTAAACCAGGTAAGTACCAAAGCAGCTTTACAGTTCTCAGGCCACAAATTCAGACTCAAAAGCAGTATGGAATAAAACTTTCAGACTTAAGTTCTATCAGTCACTGTTTTGTTCCTCGTAGATAATTCATCCCAGGCTGGAACTACAGTCTCTGATTAGCAAAGTACAAACCATAGTTTATACTCTCACTAGGGAAATGTGAAGTACTAACACATGGTAATGGTCACAACTTTATCTTGCCTTTACTTAGTAAAACCAGATAGGCTTTTTTCTCTTTATTGCTGCATATATTAAGGTTGGTGAAAATCACGATGTGTTTAAACTTCCAAAATAAGTAAGGACCATCCATCCTTTTCCCCACATTACTTGGTAGCTCTCTGTCCTCTAATTAAAAATTAACTAAAGTGTATTTACAAGGCAAGTTCTGTTTACAAGAGCACAAATCATTACTATGATATGGCACAATATGCAAAAGCACTTTTTAAAATATTTTTTAGTTCTATGTCATCTGCTTGTGCTCCGGAAGTTGCTCTTGTAAAAGGCTTCTCCAAGTCAGCAAATAGTATCCTTAAATTTCTTTCTCTCTGACCTGCCATTAATACTTGCCCTTTTTATTTAGTGCTTTTGCAAGTATCAGATAAAATACAGCATGCTGTAATAGCAGTAGACATGTTTACATTTGTAATATCCACATTGTTGGCAGTGTTTAGTGTGTTCCCTGCTAGTGGTATACGTTGTTTTCAGAGGCAATACTTGTTGGCTTAGAGCCAGTACTAAAGGAGGCCACGTGGATTAAAGACTTATCCCCATGTTCAGTGGGCAGCTAGTAGAGCTGTAAAGTTAAGTAATATGTACATTGTAAATGGTTGAAGGAAAATGAAAACAGAACACTGTTAGTAAGCATAACTAAGGCCGATATGGAGCACTGAATTACTTTAGAATCAAGCAGATGTGTTGGTCTAATGTGAGAAGGATGTGGTGAAATTGTAAAGTGGTGTAAGAAGATTGGCAAATTAAAAGATGTATGTGTTATATTATGTAATTGTATAATAGGAAGTCAATGCAATAATTTCCAGTAATAGGCACTCAAGGGGTTGCTCTTTAGTACTGGCTAAATTTAGCCATTTTTAAAATGGCATGCTCAGATAATGAGTTTCAACAGGGCTGTCCAATGAGCTTCCTGGATCATTAATGCTGATTTTTTTATAAGCTTTGAAATGCTGGAGAAAGAGCACAAAAATGGCTAACTTGCCAACATTCAAAGAGGGTAAAAGGCATGACCTGGATAATTACATGTCTGTCAGCTTGACATCACTTCTGGGCAAAATAATAAGGAACCTAATTAATAATGAATTAAAGAAGTGTTGTATAATTAGTGCCAATCAACATGAGTTATAGGAAAGCCAGACCATGTCAAGTTATCATGATGTATTTTTGATGAAATTAGAAAAAGTGGTTGATAAAGCTAAAAGTGTTAATGTAATATCCTCTGATTTCTTTGAAGATTAGACTTGTCCATATTTTGATTCAGAAATGAAAGTCTTGTGTAATCAACCAGCAACACTTCACATATTTTACGTGTGTTAAAGGGTAGATAATTCTTAGGTGTGAAACTGTCAGTGTAAAATGAGACTCCTTGCTGAAAGGATGCATTCTTGGACTCCTCACGGCGTCCTTTCTCAGTCCTATAGCACTTAGCTTCTTAGGAGTGTCCTAAAAACCATGTAGTAGCTACTGATGGTTTGCTGAGGATTGAAAGGTTGAAGCATTGTTAAGTAAGGGAGAGGATTCAGCAGTGATTCTGTTCGCTGCCACTTACACTGCCAAGGCTGGCAAAGAGCTGAATGTGTTTCAGTGCAATGAATGGTACAAGAAAAATGAAATGCTGTCCATATTTATTGTAAAAAATGTACTTCTGTGAAGTGATAATGGTAACACCTTGATTTGCAATTTATCCTGTGTGAGCAGCAGCCCTAATAACTTCAGGTTACAGGAAATACTGACTACTGCGTTTCACTGGGGGAGTTTGTTATCATCAGATGCTATGAATTTCCAGTCCAATTCTGAGTCTTAAATAACTTCTATGAACTTTGTAGGAATGAATAGAGATGTGTCATCAGGCACATCTTTCTGAATTTTACATGAGTGAGTTTGTTACTTGAATACTGAGTATTTCCAGTTTGAAATCTGTGGTTCATTAATTAATATGGCTAAATTAAGGAAAGTTCAGAGAAAGCCTTGGCACTAATTAAAAGAGTAGAAAATGTATTGTGTAGTGAAAGATCTAACAAGCTTTGTCTTTGCATTTCCTTATAAATGAGGTTAAGGGGATGACTTGATCAGGGTCTATCAGTACAAATGCAGGGAACAAAACCTTGATAATGGGATCTTTAGTCTGGCTAAAAACGATGAGCTCTAGTGGCTGGAAGCTATAGACAAACAGATTCAGACCAAGGGAAAGCAGGCTTCACAGTGTGGGATTTACCAAGTATTGCAGTAAATTCTGAAGCATTCCTGACTCTATTTTTAAGGTTGGTATTTTCTAAAATGTGTATTAATTGAAACAAGACTGGAATCTGAAAACCATTATGGACTGTGTTCCAAAGGTAATTATATCCTTGCAGTGGTCCATTCTCAATCTTTGAAATGAAATATGTATCAGGCCAGAGATAGTGGTTCCATTGAACAGTGGTGCTGTTAAAAATGCCTTCCAGACCTTGTTCTGAATAAGATTCAGAAAGGACTTGAACTTTGTTTTCCCACAAAAAATATTTTAGTGATCTGAGTGATGGGGACTTGAACTTTACTGTTGCAAAATAATATTTGGCTTTGTAGCAATATGGAAAAAGACCAAACCTCAAATCCTGAAATTAATCGTGATGAAGAATTGTCATCATCTGCTCAGTGTCTAACAAAGCCAGACAAACTAAAATAAAAAAAGTCAATGCTTCAGGACATGGACAATTAGAGGACTTCAGATCTGTTCTCACTTTCTCATTTAAGAGAACATATGTGAAATGTGCCAACCTTTTGGGATGAAAATGTAAAAGGATTGTTTCCATTCAAACTGAACTTCCAGATTCCAAAGGTTATTGTAATTTTACTTTTGTCAGTATTGCTTTTGTGGTGCTCTCAATGCTGTACCAGATTCTGGCTTGAAGAGACTTGTACTTTTCTAAGCTTTGCTTACCCACTTGTATGCCACTCTTGATTCCAGTGGCCTCTCACATTTTCCATGGCTTTGATGAAGTAGCTAGCATTCAGCATCTCCTGTGTTGGATAATAGCATCTTCCTCAAGAATAGCCATGGAATAAAGTGTTTACTGATTAATTGTGAAATGTCTGATTTTTATGCCAATTAGCATAAATTAGACATCAGATATTTTTGAGAAGCCTGAGACAATATTAGGGAAACTTGTACTTATCGGTAAAACATCTGTCTTTATTAATGCTAAGAACAATTAAAAGGATTTTTAAAACATATTAAAAAATGAAAAAATATCCCAACACTTCCTCTCCCCTCTCCCTCCCTAAAAAAAAAAAAACCCAAAACACCCCAAACAATAATCTTTGATAATGATTACAATAAAGAGATACAAACCCCAGGAATTTCCAAAAGAGAGAAAATATTTGACTAATTATGTCCAATGGGTTGGAAAAGAGCTGATACTTCTATTAAACAATTTTGAAATATGTTCTGTTCCAACGACAAATGGAAAGGATGTTAGGCATATACTCCCAGTAAAAACCTTTAGACCTGCAGGACTGGATAACTTTGAAAATAGTTGTCTGAAGAGCTTTCAGACCATGTTACCTCCATTAACAGATCTAACCTCTTGGAACACAGGTGAGCATTCAAAAAACTGCAAGAAATATATTTAGTACAGCAATATTTAAAGATGGTGTTGATGACAGCATCTTGCTTCTCATTTTGGCTGTTTCCTGCTCCATTAAAAGAGTCATTAGCATCTGTTACTTTACCTCCATGAAGGTTTTTATACACTGTGTCCTGTAACCTTTGTTTTCTTTTGCTAAGATGCACAGAACAAATTTGGGGTTTTTTTTGTGACTCAACACTCAGCAATTTTTCAACACATTAAAATGTTCCTAGCTACAGTGAATATAATAGCTTAGCATTAAGAACATTGCTCCTGCATGCAGAAATAAAACAGCAGGCAGGGAATCCCCTTTTCATCCAAGGGAATGCGTTCACCTTCTTGGATAGCATCGTGTTGGAACCTTACACAGACTTGGTTGTCTGCCGTGCACTCTAGATCCTTCCTCATTGTGGCTCCTGTGCTACAGATTTGTTCTGGATGCTTGTTCTGATCCTGACTGTGTGACCTTGCACTTGAGTGTATGAGATTTCATTGAGCTTGGATGCGCTCAGCTGAGTGGTTCAAATCACTCTGTAAGCAGTTCTATCTCTGTCTTTTACATTCCTCTGCAAATATTTGCATAACCAGACATGGTTTTGTGTTTCTTTCTAATTCTGGGTAACGGTTTTGCTTGGTGTCAGGCCTTGCCTAATGAGAAATACCCTTGTTTGACAATGATTTCCTCATTTGGAACAACTTTTTGTAATCTGCCACCTACCTATTTCTAATTTCATCCAATAGTAGAAATATAACAATAGTGTAAAACTTTTCCTGAAACAATCGACCATTTATGGGCCTTACATCTTACAGTATAGATTTTTCCCGGTGTCCTATCTTCTGTAAGTTGTGATAAATTTATGTAGAACATTTTCTGCATTCTGTATTTTTTACTGGTTTTAATATTTTGTTTCCGTTTTTTCGGTATGATTGTATTCATCAATAGCTTGTGTAGTTATTTGTCACTATAACCTGCTATTCCCTGTTAAAGCAGGCTCTTACCTAAAGTTGTTAACTGACTGAAAAGTGCTGAAAACTTCAGAATAATAGTAACTTTTTTTTTGTGGTTTTTTTCTTTGCAAATATTGGGATGAGTATGTTGTGTTTGTGGTGGAGGAATGCCCAAACAGAGAATTATTTATTTATTCAATTCATGAAAAGTGAAACTCCTCATTTTCCAGCTTGCGATTAAGTTTTTCAATTCTCAAGTTCTATCTGAATATTTGAAAATTATGTTGCAAAGCAGGAACATTTGGGGAAAAATCAGTCCCATTCCATTAAGAATTTTTTTCAACCTTTCGTGTGCATATTAAGAGGATTTTACCAACAGTCCTGTAACATTTCTGCTTATTACTTAATGAACAAAAAAATGGTGGATTAGTACTGTTGTTCACTTTATTTGGTGAAGTTGATCACTTCTGCATTTGAAGTTGCTGTTATGAGCTCTGTAACTCTGTACTGCTGTCGGAACAGAAAAAAAATACCTGGAAGTAAAATGTGTGAATCAAGAATCCTGGTCTGCTGTGCTGTACCCATTCGAGTCAGAGAGGAATAAGCATGTCAGACTTTCTGTATTGAAATTACTCGTGCTTCATCTGGGGTCAGAATTATGAATAACCTGACTTCTGATGACCTGTGTGGTCATAATCTATGACCTGTTTTCTTCTCTTTTCAAAAAGGACCCAAACTGTCATACTCCAACAGGTATCAAGCTCAAATTCTTGTTTTGCTCAAGCAGATCATCTTACTAGCCAATGACAGTTCCTTGGCAGGTTGCTTATCAGTGTTTTAGGGAACTTTCATTTTGTTCTCCTATTTGTTGATTTTATATAAATCCTCTTTTTTAATTTTCACATAACCCAGGAAAAGTGTACTTGGAAGCTGAAAAGAAGCTGATATTATAAAATTGTTTTGATCTGTATACTGGTCTTTTTCCACATTTCTGTATTTCACAGAGTACCTCTGCTTACTCACCTCTGTTTGGACCTTTCCATACAATTACATGTATGCAGGTAATATGTCATGGTTTACCTTTCACCTCTCAAATTTCTAGTAACTGGGGCTAGGCTGCTGCCTGGGAGCTCGTGATGAGTGCTCATAAGGATGACTTCTCTTAAAAATTCACAGAACTCCTTAAGTAATTTAATGCTAGATTTGGAACCTATGTCCACAGTCAAGGGAAAACGGTGTGGGAATACATGCTGTGTGGGATATTTTACTCTAAAGCTTTCATGGGTTTTGGTGTTGACAGACCAGTTAAGGTTCTGTGTATCTGGACTTCTGAAGAAGTGACCTTTCCTATGAATCATGTTTGTGGATATAGGAAAAAAACCCCATAATTTGTAGGAAATGCCCATATTATTTCATTTTACCATGTATCATCCATAGAGTATTCTGCTCTCCAGACTGTCTGGTTTGGTGGAGGAGATTTTTCTGATTCATGAATCATCTAAAACAATGTAAGGAAGCATGAACTAGGATCCTAATGCATTTTGCATCTAGCTGAGTCTTACAGACTCTTAAGCTAGCATCTGCATGTTTTTTTCTGAGTGCATAAATTTCTGCTGAGCTGATTAGTTGATGGCAAAATGTTAGAAGATGGATATGACTGCTTTCCTACAGTAAGAGCACTCTGTTGTATAGGGTGTGCTCAGTAATACAAGGGGCTGGCAGTGCAAACTTTCAAATAATGAGTGCAGGCATCAGAGCTTTCGTTAAAAGAAGTATGGAATAAAATTCCTTTCTTCCTTTGCTTTATGACTACTTGATTTAATTTAAAAGTTAGAGCTGGAGTGTATGCAACAAAACCAAACTCTTCAGTATGAGATAAGCATAGATTATTTCCTTTTTATCCCTACTTTTTACTTTCTGGACAGTCCTCACCGAGTCGTATTCATTGCATAAGGATTTCATGAAATGCATCTTTAAAATATTTTTGCAAATATGTGGATAGCATTCCATGTTGGTAAATCTTAAGTTAGTTACAAAGCAAACATGATGCAGCCCTTCCTTCATTATGAAAGGTGAGAGAACAGAGCCTCATGTCATTCCAGTAAAAATACGCACATGTGTATTAGGCAGTTGGAAAAATTGGGGGGAAAAAAAGACACCCAAAATGATTTAATACTTCTTTTTGATGGCTTGCCAGTGAAGCCAAGGAAAGTCACACTGTCAGCTCATCACTCTGAACCCCATGGTACTATCTGAAGTGCCTCATGTATCATTCATTAGAGCAGGTAGAGGGACAGTGAAATGTGGTTCACTTTAGCAGGAAACTCCTTTAGGACTGTTTGGTTAAGTGACTTAATGGCTTATTCTTAATGTTCTTTTCTTTTATCTTGAGACCTTATAACTCAAAATGACCGAAAATAATTCAAATTCTTCTTGGCAGCAGGTCACCTGTGAAATATTTTCTGTCCAACTTTATTACTTTTGAATACAAAATGCCAAGAAAAACATGTGTGCATGTCTAGGTATATGAAAAACTTACAGATATATACATCTTATATGTACATCTATGGCTCCTTTCTATCTTCTGTGTACTTATGTGGGCATTTACAATGGCAACATAGAAAAATTGTTTTAAATCAGATAATCTGTACCTCATTATAATCTGCTCCATCTTAAATGCACTTAAGTTTTGACATGAGCCACTGGTAAGTGACATAAAAGCAGAAACAAAGGAGAATTAGAAGCAGTGGGACTTAATGGGAGAGGGAAAGATGAGAGTAGTAGTGAAGCAAAGATGAGAGCTAGTGAGCATTTGGGGGAAAGAGGGGAATTCAGAGGCAGAAAACTTTGGTCTAAATTTTTTTCTGAATTCTCTTTTTGTAATACAGAAAATATCTATATATGTTACACAGAGGAATTTTTAGAAATCATTCAATCCAGGTACAAATAAAAGAACTTGGAAACTATTTAAAAATAAAATGCCTCAGAACTTCCTAGAAGGATAATTGCGTTCATTTTCCATACATCTTTTAAATTTCGTTATCAGAAGAGGAAAAAATGGACAGTCAAAATGAACATTTTATGTAGATAGAATTTGCCCAGAAAAAAAATCCTTTCTTAGATATATTGTGGTTTTGTGCAGATATGGAAAAAATGAGAAGTTCAAGGGTAGCGGTGTCTTGGGCTGTGATCAGAGAAATCACAGTTAATAGTCCCTCTCTGTAAGATTCTGATATAAGTAGAATAAAACAGATTAAATACAAATCTGACAAAAGGAAGAGAATCCAGTGAATCCAAGCAACGTATACATAGAGTGACAATAGCAAGTATCTGTTAAGTAACTCCTTTCCAGCTTATGTTTTATAATTAGCTGAGCAAAATGGAACTTATTTATTAGCATTTTGTGATCTATTAAGCAGTGAATAGGAGAGGTACCCGGCAGCTGCTAGAAGCAGAGCAGGAGGTACTGCAGCACTTTTCATCCCTGACCCAGAGCCTGACTGTAAGACTGCTGCTCTCCTCTTGTACTCCTCTTCCTTAAGGTGCAAACCATCCTCACAAATACTAAAGGAAGCCTCCTATTTACATTTAAAAATCCCAACCATCCAAAAACAGAGGCAGTTTTGGTTTGAAGCTGGTCTTCTTGGAGCCTATACATTTCTAACCTTCTACTTAAAAGAGATGGTATATTAACTAATTTCTTTTAATAATAAAAGCTTGGACAGAAAGTCTTTACTGTTAATCTACAGATGACTCAAAACATGCTTTTAACTTTATGATTTTTTTTCAATACAGCTATGGAACTGCTTGTTGTTGCCTTTAACATTCATTGTTAACCAAGTCTTGCTTTGTGGCTTATCTTTCTGGTATTCTGATGCTCTCTTGACATGTTTATGCTGTTGCTTTATATTAAGTTTTCATTATGTGTCCCTAACATAATATTTCATTATGTGTCACTTCCTGTGTAAATCCTTTCACAGGACACATTGTTTACTGAAGATTTCTGTAATTGGTGTACCAGTACCAAAAGTTCCTACTGAGAACTTCATTCAATGTAGCCATTTCTGCTCAGGTGTAAAACATTTCTTGAAAACTACTTCCAATGTTTTATTATCCTCAAAGCATCTTTAAACCACTATTTGTTCTAATCTTGCATTATAACTGCCCCCATGTAAGTTTACTTGGTTTAAGTAAAATAAACCAGAAAGGATTGTTATGGCCTCTTCCACACATGCACATCCAAAGATGTACCTTCTGAACAGACCATGGAAACACGTAGATGGAAGTACCAGTTTGTGGCACTGTAGTGATGTAGAATTTTAAAGTGGGGGAGAATTATTTTTATTTCCAGGAAAACTATTTTCATTTTCTTGGCAGGCAGTACCTCAGTTACTGTTGAGGCACTTTTACCACCCCCGCATCCCCCCAATAACAAATAATGGCACACAGAAAGGCTGATCTGTGCTTCTTAATCTTGGTTACATAATGCATAAGGCTTGCTGAAGAATTTAACTGTTGGGTGTGAAAAGTCATAACTGTTCAAACTGTTCACTCATCATTCTTCTCCAACACTGTGGCCTCTTGTGGATGTCAACCCCTCTCCTTTTGCATTGTCTATGGAAAATACTGAAACAGGCAGGCTGCCTGGAACCTGATCTTCCTGAGCATTTTGCATGGCCTTAAAAAAAACAAAACAAAAAGCCAAACCCAAAAGCACAAACCTCACAGATTTCCCTTCTTGTGTTCTTTTCACAGAAGTAACCCCAATCAGTAGTAAAAGTTGAAGCTGTGAAACTATTTAGATGCTGTGTAGGGATGGCCAGTGCACCTCACCCCACAAGATTTTCTTAATCATGACTTAAATCCATGTTAAAAAACCAAAGAATAAGATCATTATCTTATAACAAATATTTTTTTTAACTCATATGTAAAGTTCTAGGTCCTCTTGTTATTTCTATATGCTTCCTTGAAACTTGTTAAGACCAAAGAGTCTTCAAAGCCTCACAGTAGTGAGTTCCTCAATCCACACACATTTTATGGGGAAAAGATATATTTTTGGGGGCTTGTGTTTTCCATTTTTATATTTCTTGACTGCCTTGTTGTGATAGGTCTGTCAGGATAGACCAAGATAGGTCCTGATAGACCTTCTGTATATGCTTTACAACACAAAGGAGAGTCAATAAATGCCTTGTACTTTAGGATATCTATTTCTTGATATTTTAAAGGGGGGTTTTAATTATTTCTCTGAAAATTACATGTTGCTATTGTGTATGTGAAATACATGTTTGGATATTTTTTGTGTGGAAATGCCTTGGGTTGTAGAAGTGCCATTTTAATTGTCCTGGAAATATTCAGTCCTTTACAGTGGTAAGATTCCCCTTTCATTTGCCCTTCTTAGGCATATCCAGTCTGTCAAAATCTGATGAACATCTGAAGAAACCAGGTTGTGCTACTGCCAAGGGAGTAACAGCTGCTGCTACAGCAGCCAAAACTGCAACTGCAGTGGCTACCTCTGTGCTGAAAATGCTGACATGTCACTGTAGTAGAGCTTGGAGTAGTGGCTTCTGCTGCTACAGTTCTGCAGAGTACTGTCAAGTTTTAGTGGTGGTTTTTTTGAGGCTCAAACAAACAAATCAATTTTAAGAATTTCCTTTTTTTTTTTTTTAAAGAATTATATTCGAAAAATATTTCTGTTGTAATTTTCTGAAGCACTCAGAATCTAGAACTGAGCCTTCAATCATCTGCATGTGCTTCCTGTCTTTCCTGTATCTGCATTTGGATTCTGAATTGCACGGTCATATGCAATTTTTCCCACATTAATCTTGCCTTATTTAGACTCCAGAGTAGAAACATC
The DNA here is from genome assembly GCA_008033365.1 of Pseudorectes ferrugineus. Taxonomy (NCBI): domain Eukaryota; kingdom Metazoa; phylum Chordata; class Aves; order Passeriformes; genus Pseudorectes; species Pseudorectes ferrugineus. The sequence continues at coordinate 17,869 of QWTY01013141.1, forward strand.
CAAGGGTGGAAAGCTGGTTTTGTGAGCAGCAGTGGAACTGCTCTTTTGAGTATTTCACTTTTCAGTAACAGCCTCCTGATGTAGTCACTTGCATGTAAGTTGATGTGGTTGATTATGTGTCCATTCTTATTAATCTCTTTGCTATTTTAGTGATTTCAGTCATGGAATCATAGAATGGCTTAGATTAAAAGGGATCTTTAATGATCATCCAGCTCCAATCCTCCATCAAAGGTCAGGGAAATCTTCCACTAGACCAGCCGCATCCAACCTGGCCTTGAACACTTCTAGGTGTGGGGAATTCACAGCTTCTGTGGGCAACCTGTTCCAGTGTCAAACCAATGTAATCGTAAAAAGCTTCTTACTTATATCTGATCTAAACCTACTCTCTTTCAATTTGAAACCATTTGCCCTTGTCTTTCACTACAGGCTCTGGTAAAAACAGCCTCTCTACCCATCTTCCTTAAAAGCCCCCTTATGGTATTCCAAGGCCACAATAAGGTCTCTCCAGATCCTTCTCTTTTTCATGCTGAACTCTCCGACTCTCTCAGTCTGTCTTCACAGGACAGGTGTTCCAGCCCATTAGTCATTTTCCTGACCCTCCTCTGGACCTGCTCCAAGAGGCTCCTTGTACTGGGGCGCCCAGAAGTGGATGCAGTACTCTGGATGGGCTTTCACAAGAGTGGAGTAAAGGGGAGAACCACCTCCCTTAACCTGCTGGCCATTCTTCTTTTTATGCAGCTCAGGACACGGATGGGTTTCTGGTCTGCAAGAGCACATTGCTGGCTCATAGAAAATTTTATATCCACCAGTATCCCCAAGTCCTTCTCTTCAGCTCAACTTGCAGTCTGTTCATCACTCAGCCTGTACTGATACTGGTGATTGCAGCCACAAGTGCAAGGCTGCACACGGCCTTGTTTAACTTCATGAGGTTCAGTGACCTACTTC